>CH002170.1:203930-247647 GCA_000149265.1 Ciona savignyi | reverse complement strand
GATCCAGGCAATCCTGTAGTATTTAGAGGTACTCACTTTCCCATGCTTCCAACCTAATTAATTACTTATTGGAGCTGCATTATTACCCTTTTCCCTGGGCGGATCCACACACATGCTTACCCGCTGGTGGAACGGGGTTTGTTTTCTTATGAGTTGGGGCACAAGCGTACGCTCACTGTAATGAAATAAACATCAATCTGTTAGCGCACAAGTACCCCGAGAAAGTGACCAGTAAGTTTAAAACATTAATTTGCTTTGAAAACTGAAGCTAGCTTTCGGAAACGGATAGGCTCATCAAATATTATATAATCAACCAAGGATTTATACACATTTTTGCAGGCATGTGGATATTCCAAATTTAGCAGGTAGTACACAGCAACAAGAGATATAAAACAATTAAACATGCTCACATTTGTAAGAGATAGTATTTTTTGTTTTTCTACTACTACAACAACATCACTAGTGTAAGTTGGAGAGCCAGTCACCAGCAAGTATGGTTGGTTGTTGGATTTCATTGACGAAACATCCCCAACTTCACTAAAAGTGATTATAAGTTTCGCAGTATCTTTATTTGTGCATATTTCGTTAACTAGGTTATAAAAAATTTCCAAATCATGTGATTTATCACCATCACCATCTAGAACAAGCTCAAGATTGGTCTTGTAGTTGTTCAGCAACCTATCCCATCGTCTTTGCCACTGTGGTATCTCCCATTGTTTTGTTTTAGTGCTGAATGCCTCAATGCACTGAAATTAAAAAAATTAAAATAATTATATGAGATATATCTATTCTTATTTGTTGAAATAATTGAAAAGCTATGAACCCATATGATACTAAATTCAAGCTTTATTATGAAAAATAATTAAACAGACTATTATTTATCTACTACTATCCATCAGACTATATGCCCCCTAGTCTCTTATATTCAAGTTATCTACTAATAGTACCTTGTTGTAGTCTTCAAACTCTTTGTATTTTTCAAAAAATTCTCGAATACTGTGCGTCTCCAAATATTTGACCAAATCTTCATCACAATGAGGATCATCAACACCTACGGCCACGGGAAATTGCATTTTCCTTTGAGCTTGAACCAGTTCCGGTCGACCCTGCTGGCTGAACAACTCCTTTTACAAATTGAGCATAGTTATTGGCCCGCTTCCTAATTGATGTGGACAAGGCTGAATAAGGAGTTGACGGATCGCCTCCAGCCAACACTGGGTATTCTTTAACTAACCCTGCGGCAATCTTATTTCGGTCCTCTTGTGTTGGTTTGCCTATTCTGAAATGGATTACTTCATATATGTTGCGAACAACTGCACAATATGCAGAATAATTTTTCGCAAAATCTAGCTTTGTCACTTTGTCAAGATAGACAGAGTATGTCTTTTCAATTGGAAAAGGATAGGGAATTCCATTTGGGTATGAAATTTCCCTTGTTGAATCCAGCTCTCCTTTATCAGACACAATGCAAAATTGTTCAAAATGTTTTTTTCTTTTTTTTCCAGTTGGCACATATTCCTCATCTTTGCGGTTGAGGTTTTCCGTGCTCGTCAACCGCAGGCATTGTTGAATCGGACGAATGAGAGTTGAAACTTTCATCGAAGCTATCGTCTCTAACTATATCACTAAAAAGCTCAGAAACCTGCATTTATATAATTATTGAAACATATATTTTATATCACCAAACAACCCATGTAACGAACTAAGACTGAACAGAAGTTGGGTTACCGAAGCTATTACAGTGCGTTGTATAGGATTGAGACGTTGCTAATGTTTTTCTTTAATCAACAAGGTTCAAGCAACGCCAGGCAAAGTGCCTTGCTCAAGTACACAATCAACTAGCTGCCGGCTTTTTCGATCCAACAACTTATCGGGGTTGCCTGCAGACCACCAACGGCCACTGAGTGAGCTAACAGGCCAAACGAAAAAATATTGGGTGTACATTATTAACATGATGCAATTGTTGCAATTCCCATATAGGGAATATAGGCCAGGTAACATTTTAAAGGTGGGATTAGGTAAAAACAATCTGTTCTAGACTACGGGCAACACTAAAAGGAGGGAAACTGCTCACCAAAACTATGGAAAATAATTCTAACCGTTTTCTAAACACTTATTTCAACTGAAGAACTAATCCTACCTCTAAACCCATGTTTAAAACTAACTCGAATGTGCTAGTCTTAATTTTAGTTTGCAGTTTCCCTCATTTTAGTTTTTCCCGTAGACTACCCGACCCGTATGGAAAGTACGTCAATTTTCGCCGAGATCTCGAGTGTGCACACGCCCCGTATGGAAAGTACGTCAATTTTCGCCGAGATCTCGAGTGTGCACGCGCCAAATATATAAGTGTGCAAACGTCCAAGAGTGCACACTTTAAGTGTGCACACATTCTCCTTTTTATTACTTTTTCGTAAAAATCTTAAACAAACATATTATTCTATCCTAAATCTAACGTATCCATCAGCTAACATATCTATCTACGTAACAAAAAACGTACCGACAGTAAATTATCCGAGGTCCAGAGGTAGGTTTACAGGTTTGTTGGAAATTATACGATGTTTATACTACCAGCTCGCGAGCGTGTGTAAAATTACCCAAGTGTGCAAAGACGCAGTGAAAAAAAAAAACTTGAGTGTGCAGCTGCCGTACTTTCATTACTGGCTACCAGATAATAACAATTCAGTACGACTTAAATCAATCTTACCAACTGTTCAGATTCTGTAAGAGTCTTAAAAAATTTTGACAGTCTTCTACGGACACCAAAATTCAGTTGGGAAAATTCTTCTTTGATTTCCCTTTCCGTCATTGGAAGATCTTCCACCTGAAGTCCACATTCTAAAAAAATATTACATTATTAGACAACATTAATAATTTTGTACACAAGTATAAACATATATATAGGTTGTAACTTAGCCATTGCTGCTGATATTATACCAATGAATTAGGCCTATTTCACAACAAAGCTAAAAAAACAAGCATTTAGCCTAAAGTAAACAACGTTACCTTTTATCGTGTCTAAAACAAATTCATCAAAACCATAAGCTTGTGCTTTTTCCAATAGGCTGTGTTGTTCATTCATTGTCTATCACTTAATAAATATCTTAAGCGCAAAACACGTGCAGCTTCTTCTAAGACGACGCAGAACAAAAGACCGACGATGCTCAACGTTTAAAACACGTTTTGCAAGAATCACTAAATCCCATACAACATAGGTAACCAACAGTAAACTTATAATTAAATTTACACATATTCCTACCATTTCATAAAAAATGAGCCTTTCAATAAATACAATCAGATTTCTACTAATTATTAATATGATGTTGTAAGTGATATCAGCCTAATTTTTGACGATTCGGATATATAATATACGCGTTATATTCGCAAGTGGGATTTGGGCGGTCTTTAATTTTATGTTCTTCCGCGAAGGTAAATAGAACGTGCTTCCGGTCCGCGTAATAGTTTTACTGTTGTTGGATACCAGCAAGCCACAAGCTCGTTCACAAGGATGGTTTTGACCTGTTCTATTTGTAGTAATTTTATTTGTCGTGACTTAAGAGATTATTTTCAACATTTGGGTCAACATAATAGCTTAGACATTGTTTCATCTAAAATTAAATGCCAAGTTAAAGGGTGCCCTCTTTCTTTCCAAACACTGGCAGCGTTTAAACAGCACTGCGTACGCACCCATTCATTTTCAAACTTGGCAACATCATCAAATCTAATATGCATGAAAATTACCCATGCCACTACTGATCCAAACACTAATATTGAAACTGATGATGAGGACTTTGAGGAAGATTTTCATGGTGATGGTGTTGAAGAACTAGAAGATATTCCCAGGATTGGAACATATTCAACTGTGCAAAACAACAACATTTGGAAATATGAAGCTGCAAAATTTTTATTGCTATTTAAGGAGAAAAACAAATTAACAGAGGTGAGCATATATGTATCAATGAATATCTTGGTAGTAGGGATGCACAATATAGGATAGTTAGGTATTCTAGAATATTCTAGAATAATATATTTCGAATCTAGAATTTCGAATCCTATTCTAGAATGTTTTACCATGTATTTAAATTTGCTATGCTGTGCATATAATTTCTCATTTATAGTAAATTAGCCATATGCTTTTAAACTGTGATAAGAGCAATTTACGTAGTCCAACAATATTTTACCATTACATATTTTTTTAATCATATGTAACATCTCTAAACACTATCTGCCATGAGGGAGGATAATAGTCTAGTAGGTTGTTGTTGAAATGAATGGCTGAGAAAAATGCTTCCAAACACCAGACAATTTTTATTTCACCAGTTTGGTATCAAGAATAGCTATTAATGCCCTTGCACAATTAAACATTAATTTACTATTTAACACAGTTATACATTGGTAAAAGTATAATAAATTAATCACTGCAAAATCACCTAACTAAATAACACATAGGATATCATTAAATTGAATACATAGGATATCATTCATTGTGTTTATTGAAAACATAATTGTTTAAGCTAAATATATATTGCAAATACTAACGTGTTTAGTCTGTAAATAACTCTTCTGCCTTTGGAATAATTGCGTCATATTTAAAGGTGCGATTAACCACGTGATTACAGCCTGGCGAACGTGACCTACTTTCTTTGTGCGTGCGTTCGTTTTAAGCGCGTCTGTCCACGATGCACGTGTATAGGACAACTGATAAGATAATGTTGTTGTGCTTTGATGCACGTTGTATTTCCGAGCTACCGCTTTAGAAAATGTACGGACGCTTTCGCACGATAGATGCACTTTCGGTATGGAGAAACGCATTACGGGTATTACATACGAATGAAGAAGCCATTTTGCAATTTTGAGATTACGAATTTACTTCAATGACGATTCACCAAAAGTTTCTCATCATTGTTATCCACTGTCGCACGCTTCCTGAAACGATACGCTGACGTCTGCATAATCGGCATCACGTGTGTTGTTGCGCGTTGGATCGCAGCCAATATTTTACGTTTTTAATTTCGAATCCTAACTATTCTTATTAAAGTGCTTGTAAAGATTCGAATCCCTAGAGATTCGAATCTCAAAGATTCGAAATTCTATATTGTGCATCCCTACTTGGTAGTGGTATAAACATTTAGGCCTATAGTATTTGCATGAGTTGGGGGTTTCTGAATCTGAATAGTAACTTACCGGTACACTCCTGGTTCTAGTGATGAAGTGTTTTATATACCAACCCTTAACTAAATTGCATATAAATGTATGGTACCGGTATATGCTATAGGCCTAGCCCACTTTTGCTGAACAACTGTATATTTTTTTAAATCTTTTACATCTGTGTTGTAATAATTGAAGGTGTCCATCAGTGATTTGACCGAAGAAATGAACCATATTCTGCAACGCATGTGGAAGAATATGGCAGACCAGCTTCCTGCTGACATGATTCAACACTTGTATAGCAAAATGGACTCTTCTGTGAATGCCTTTAAATATCTCAGAACACATTGGCAGCGTGACAAATACATGTCCAGCTGCTTTCCAATTGCTTTACCAGAGGTAAGAACTCTTGGATCCTCAATCCATTTATCCGGATTATCTCACCACCAAGTGATTAAAAACAAACCTATGCTGTTATATTATGTTTCAATAAGAAAAACTGTTGAACTTCTTTTAAAGAACACAAATTTTTATCAAATCTTGATAAATTCTCAAAATTCTACCAAAAATGCCAGTATGTTTATCACTGACTTTTGTGATGGCAAAGTGTATCAAGCACATTCAGTTTTTAAATCCAAACCAGCAGCATTGCAGGTTATCCTTTACTATGATGATGCTCAACTTAGTAATCCGCTAGGAAGCAAAACACATCAAAACAAAATTGGATTTTTTTATATCTCATTTGCCAATATTCCACCAAAATTTCGCTCAAGATTGCAAAGCATATATTTACTGGGAATGGCCAAGGTGTGTGATATCATTCGAGTTGGATACGATGAAATTTTAAAACCCTTCTTTGATGAAATTGATGAATTGTCAACTGTTGGCTTTGAATATGACATCCATGATTCAGTTGTTAATGTACATGGTGCTTTGGCTTTTATTGTTGCTGATACTTTGGCTGCTCATCAGCTTCTAGGATTTAAGGAGGGAGTTGGATTTGCGAAGAGAAAGTGTCGCAATTGTATGGCAGATTTTTCTTTTATTCAAACACAATTTGTTGAATCTGATTGTGTTTTAAGAACCATGTCTAGGCACAAGCAGTATTGCACCATGATTAATAGTAATCCCGCATTGTCGGTTGACTATGGTATAAACAGACATTCTGTGTTTTTTTCTGTACGACAGTTTGATCCTCTTCTGTGTGTACCACATGATGTTATGCACATTGTACTGGAAGGCTGTATACCATACACCATCAGACATTTGCTTTTGCATTATATTGGAAGTAATACTTTTACTTTGTCAGTCCTCAATGAGAGAATATGCAATTTCCCTTACAGTTATAGTGACAAAGTATCAATGCCAAGCCTTATAAAACCAAATAATCTTGTGGCAAATTTACATCAGTCAGCATCACAGATGTGGCTGTTAGCTCGGATTCTTCCACTCTTAATAGGGGATTTTATCAATAAAGATGATGATTATTGGAACTGTTTTTCATTGTTGCTTCAAATAACAAGTGTTGTAATGTCTCCATGGATATGCAAAGCTGAAGTTTGGAGGTTACGGCAAAAACATCCTAGTTTTATCTTCACCTTTTCAAGAAGGCTTTTCCTAAAGTCAACATAATTCCTAAACAACACTATCTTGTTCACATTCCTGGGAATATTGAAAACTTAGGCCCTCCTATTTTATATTGGTCTATGCGCTTTGAAGCTAAACATGCTTATTTTAAAAACCTTAGCAAAGTTGCCAGTTTCAAGAATATTTGTAAGCTCTTAAGCGAAAGACACCAATGGTACTTTTGCATGTCATTGTTGGATGAGAAAAATGTCATGTTTAAAGATAGTATAGCCCATGGACCAATTAAGCGCATTTCAGTGACTGATTTTCCTGAAACAGTACAACATGTTGTTTTAAATATGATCGGTCCAAATGACATTTTCTCATCTTCTTGGCTCAAATTCAACGGCATCGTATACAAAAGAGGTGGTTTTGTTTTTTACAGCACATACTGTGACTTACCTCTTTTTGGTGAGGTCATTGAAGTTGTTTTTCGAAAGAACTCCTATTGGCTTTTGCTGAACGAATGTAAAACACTTGGTATTTGTGAATTGTCAATGCTTATGTTTTGGATATGCAATTTAGTAACAAGGTTCTAATAAATATTGACCAGCTCGTGTTTTTCGAGTCATTTTCAGTATATTCATGGAAAGGAGTGGCTTATGCTATTATTAAACAAGATGTATCTGCTTTATGTCAAGCATAATCTGTACTAACAGGGTATAACCATCCCATACGGAACAATTGTTTCACGAATGTTGTGATATTATTGTGTATGTAAAACGACATTTCTGCATATTTTTTATTATTAATTTTGTGCTTTAATATTAATAAAATGGTTTAATTACTGCAAACATTTGGTGTCGTTTTATATATTACAAGTATATAAAAGATTGCGTAACCTAAACAACTTAATGCAACCTACATTTAAATTTTGGCTTAAAATTAGCCATCGAAATGACGAAAATTTCTGTCTCCATAATAATAGCCGTTTTAGTTGGATGGGCTCAGTATTAGCCAAGTATGAATATGGCTTAAAAAGAGCCACCGGAATGACTGCAATTTAGTCATCGTTATGAATGACCGTATGTAAGCCAAACTCGTGGCTAATATTTAGCCGCATAAGTTGGATGGCTTTTAATTAGCCAAGTATAAATTTGGCTTAAAAGTAGCCACCGAAATGGCTGCAATTTAGTCATCGTTATGAATGACCGTATGTAAGCCAAACTCGTGGCTAATATTTAGCCGCATAAGTTGGATGGCTTTTAATTAGCCAAGTATAAATTTGGCTTAAAAGTAGCCACCGAAATGGCTGCAATTTAGTCAGCGTTGTGAATGACCGTATGTAAGCCAAAGTTGTGGCTAATATTTAGCCGCATAAGTTGGATGGCTTATTGTTAGCCAATATTTGATATGGCTTAAAAGTAGCCATTGTAATGGCTTAAACGAAGCCATGTTTGTGGGTAACGTTATTTAAGCCAAGATAATGGCTAATAATTAGCCAAAATTTCAGAAAATGGCTAGATTTTGGCCATGGCCTGATTCCATCCACAAATGGCTACATATGAGCCACTAAAGTCGGAACATGGCTTGTGCATAAGCCACTGGCTCATGGACAGCCATATTGGCTTGTATTCAAGCCAATAATTTTTCTAGTGTAGTAGATGAGTTTCTGTTTTTACCTATGTTGGCCATGTTATGTAACAATTCTTAAAGTTTTAATGTAATTTGTCGACTCCTTGTTGGAGATGTCAGTGCGATATGGCATGTCTGTCACAATCATAATTCAGTAACATATCTTCGTTTTTAGGGGAATAACCCTAAGCAAATGTTTTCTTTCTTTTAATTGGCACAAAGTGTCTAGTGGTCTAACATTTAACCTAATCTGATCAAAATTAGAGCAGCCGTTCAAGCGCTATGCCCAAAAAAAGGCATTTTTTAGAAAAAAATAGCGTTTTGGTTTTTAACGTCTCAGGGGAATTTTCCTAGATAAATTACCAAAAATTTTGGTTTCTGCTTATCTAGACCATGTTCTCTTACAAATGTCAAATTTTTAGTGCGATTCCATTAGGCCTTCTCCTTTTGGTAGATGTCGGGGCAACATGGCATGCTTGTCACAATCATAATTAGAGAACAAAATCCGATTTTTAGGGTATTTCCCTGGGTAATTTTTTTATTTCTTTTAAGTGTTAAATCAGTGACTAATGCACTTACATTTCACCAAATCTGATTCAAATTGTATCAGTCGTTCAAGCGCTATGCCCAAAAAAGTATATTTCTTTAGAAAAAAATACCGTTTTGGTTTTATAACCGTCTCCAGGGGAATTCCCCTAGATTTATCACCCAAAATTTTGATTTCTGCATATCTAGACCATGTTGTCCAACAAATCACCGAGTTTCATTGCGATTCCATTAACCCTTCTGGTAGATGTCGGGGCGATATGCCATGCCTGTCACAATCATGATTTAAAACAAAATCTTATTTTTAGGGTATTTCCCTAGGTAAATTTTTTAATTCTTTTAAGTGTTATATCAGTGGTTAATGCACTAACATTCCACCAAATCTTATTCAAATTGGAGCAGCCGTTTAAGCGCTATGCCTCAAAAAGCGAATTTTTTATTAAAAAATACTGTTTTGGTCTTTAACGTCCAAGGAGAATTCCCCTAGATTTATTACCAAAAATTTTGGCTTCGGCATATATAAACTATGTGGTCTAACAAATTATTAAGTTTCATTGTGATTCCATTACCTCTTCTGGTAGATATTGGGTCCACAAGCCATGCCTGTCAAGCGTTTGACGAAAAAAAACGAAAAAAAAAACGGACAAAAACAATATGTGTCCCATTTTTCCTAATGGGACCCATAACTAAGAATGCCAACAAAACGACATATGCGAGAGCCCGATACATATTGTATCCGCTTATATCCCGAGGTTACGAGCGTGACTCGAAATTTGGCTAAAAGGCAACGCACTACGGCACTGAGCTATAAAACGACTTTATTTTGGTGGTTTCCCAAAATACTTTTCTAGATGTAGGCCTATATGGGAACATTTTTGTATGTAGAAATTCTTTCTTTCTTTTTGGTTTTCATATTTCTGCTTTTTATACTCGTGATAAATAAATCGTTTTTTTTTATTTCATACACTTTCATTTTCTTGTTAAGTTTAGATTTTATAATTATTGCCCAACCCAGGATTTGAAAAATACCGAAAAGCGTACTTTTATTATTATTTACTTTCTCGGAAATTTGACGTCGAATATTTGTAAAATAACACGCAACTCTTACAAATTAACCTACATTTTAGTTCAGGTCGA
Organism: Ciona savignyi; assembly: GCA_000149265.1. Taxonomy (NCBI): domain Eukaryota; kingdom Metazoa; phylum Chordata; class Ascidiacea; order Phlebobranchia; family Cionidae; genus Ciona; species Ciona savignyi. The sequence continues at coordinate 237,618 of CH002170.1, read as the reverse complement.
AAGGAATGTAGTGTGGATGCTATTTCGGAGTCCACGTTGTCAGTCAGTCAACGACGTCGACAGAGACCACAAAACGGAAAGACTTCATTATCACTGTTGTATTATAGTCTGCAGAATTTTCCCTTTGCAGTTATGCGCACTTGTACCATGAGGTGTATTAAATTAGGTAGCTGAAACGAATGAACACAGTATAAACTAGAGAGTGTCAACCACGTGTTTAACCACCACGATTTGTAAAACACATGTTGTATGCCATATATTCATGCTATACAAGGTCCCTAACCACATTTTGTATTTTATACACTGAGTATGTAGTTTGTTTCTGCAAGCATAAACGCAAGGGTCCCATAGTTATCAAACCAAACTTCTTCTCCATGTGTAGAAAAAAGAACAATCGTGTTAGATTTACGAACATTTCACCACAAATGTTTTAAATAAAAGCTTTCTTTTAAGCGTTTTTCGTGGTTTCAGGGACTTACTGGGTTTATTAGATAAGTTTCTACTGGGTTTAGTACGTACGTTTCTGTTTTTACCTATGTGGGTTATGTTGTGTAACAATTCTTAATGTTTTATTCTGATTAGTCAATTCCTTGTCTGAGTTGTCTGTCACAATCATAATTCAGGAAAATATCTGCGTTTTTAAAGGAAATACCCTAATAAATGATTTTTTTTAATTGGAACAGAGTGTTTAAATGTCTAACATTTTACCAAATCTGATTCAAATTGGAGCTGCCGTTTAAGCGATATGCGAAAAAAAGCTATTTTTTAGAAAAAAATACCGTTTTGGTTATTAACGTCTCAGGGGAATTTCCCTAGATATATTACCCAAAATTTTGGTTTCTGCATATCTAGGCCATGTTGTCTAACAAATAAAAAAGTTGGATTGAGCATACATTTTTTCTTCTTGTAGATGTCAGGGCGACATGACATGCTTGTCACAATCATGATTTGACAACAAAAGCTTATTTTAGGGTATATTCTAGGTAATTTTTTTATTTCTTTTAAGTGTTAAATCAGTTACTAATGCACTTACATTATATCAAATCTGATTCAAACTGGATTTACAGTTCAAGAGCTATGCGCAAAAAAGCTCATTTTTTTAGAAAAAAATATTGTTTTGGTTTTTAACGTCTCAGGGAAATTCCCCTGGATATATTACCCAAAATTTTAGTTTTTTCAAATCTAGGCCATGTTGTCTAACAAATGACAAAGTTTTATTGCAATTCCATTACTCCTTCTGATAGATGTCGGTGCTACAACCCATGCCTGTCACAATCATGATTTGAAAACAAAATCTTATTTTTAGGGTATTTCCCTGGGTAATTTTTTTAATTCTTTTAATTGATATATCAGTGGTTAATGCACTTACAGTTTACTAAATCTAATTGAAATTGGAGTAGCCGTTCAAGCGCTATGCCTAAAAAAGGTAATTAAAAAAAAAAAGAAACCGTTTTGGTTTTTCACCTACAAGGGGAATTCCCCTAGGTATATGCCCCAAAATTTTGGCTTATGCATATCTAGACTATGTTGTCTAATAAATGACAAAGTTGTATTGCTATTTCATTACCCCATTTGATAGATGTTGTTGCCACAAGCCATGCCTGTCAAGCGTTTGACGAAAAAAAAGAAAAAAAAACGGACAAAAACAATATGTGTCCCATTTTTTCCAAATGGGACCCATAATAATACGAAACAAGAAATAATGAACATAGAAAAATATAAATTAAATACCCGAGTTTGGGGTTTAGTAATAGCAATCCGTTCACTACAGATCGTTCTATCACGCCTTTTATTACTATAGTGAGTATAGTCTATGCCACGCTTTTGCTCTACCCACAACATACTCTATGTAGAACTAATTTAAAAGGACAAAAAATACTAATGAACAAACTAAATACCACCCACACAAAAATGAAGAGAACAAAGAATAAAAAAAAACAAATGAGAGAAAATAATGACGTCACATAAAACAGAAACTAGTAATTTAAATTCACAAAAGCCCTCGCATAAACAATCATTATTATCCAATGATGAGAGTGGAATAATGGATATCTCGGCGGCACGCAGTAAAGATGACGCGCTCTTTTCCAATCCTTTATTTGGGATTTACCGATAACTAAAAAATGGAGAACTAAATTACAAAATAATATCTTATGAATTTCGCGTCCGTTAATTTCTTGACAGTTCACTCTTATAATATTAAATTAAAAAAACAATGAATAACTTGAACGAAAATATTTTACCAAAAATTCATGAACCATAATCAATGAACCAAAAAAACTACTGAAGCGGTGCAGTTTAGCTAAAATGAGGAACGTGTGAATTATACACAACAAACTGCAATAGCTCCGGTAACCAGACGGAGGGAGCGAGGTGATCTGACGATTGCCCGTGTTTAAACCCCCTTTTTTCCAATGATAAACATCAATATCTCCAAAACGTGAATATTCTATCCTGATAAAATTCTATGTCCTCAGCCGCATAAAATGGGTTGTTCTTTCAACATCAAACGCATATCACTCAACATTGTATTAAATAGAGGAACGAAAATGCTTTTTCACATAATGGCCACTAATACTTGTAGCTATCCAGGTAATGTTGGGTCTTGGGTGGCTGTATGTCTAGCAATATATTTGTCCTGAAGTTCCCTAGCTATTGAGGCTCCAAAATGACTTTAACAAATCCTCGTCACGGAAGGTTGATTTTATTCTTGACTACACGCGAGCACAGCAAAATATACAAAGCTGGTAATTAAATTGTCTTTACAAACGATGTCGAGTTATAGACGGTTTTTGGATAATTGCCGCTGAAAACGATTGTCTTGCAATAATGAATCGTTTTTAACTTATTGAGCGATAAAATATGCTTCTCTCAGCGTTAAGGCGTTAAAATGTTGTAAAATTAAAAATAATTTATGTTAATAATTCGATCTCCCACCACAACTGGTACATGATTCACACTATTTATTGTAAATGGAATTATTCGGAGTTATGGTTCGGCGTGACGATGGCTCCGGCGTGACGATGGCTCTATCGTGAGAGAATAATATTATTGGCGACATATTGTATACAGTACACAATGACATTTTTTACAATATCGTATTTTTAACAAAATTTCTTAATAATGTAAACAAAAATTCTAATACGAGACATGAAAATTATTACAGGAAAATCGCGGCAAATATATATTCAATGGTGGTGGTAAGAGAACAGAGTAGATCTACAAAAACTGGAAACAAAATCTACAAAAACTGGAAACCCTTTAAATCTAGACACAGATCAAAACGTGTGCAATTGTCTGGGACTGAAGTGTAGCGTTTAAACTTTGGGTATGTATGAAAGTCTTACGAGTCAGCCTGATGATCGGCGATGTCTCTCCCCCGGTCGTTGGAAAACCTCAGCACGGGACCCTTGATCGCGCCTTTAATTAACGGTTGAACTCTGACACACATAAACGGAGGGTTTTTAAATAAAGAAGGTAAAAAACGATCACTGGCGCTAATGGAAGCCGAAGACAACTTATGTTTTTTTACGGGCAAGGGTAGTTGTAATAGAATATTCCACACGTTATAAGGACGGGTTGCATAACTCTAACGTAAGCGAACCGAGCCGAGGCAAAGATAAAAATAAAGGAAAACACTCGAAAAACAACAGCCAATTTCATAAATCAGTTTCATAACCAGATAGATGGGGCGATCTGCGAATTGTACGACCAACACGGATTTGAAGGACGGGTTGCGATGTGGATATTGTGGATAAGGACAAAGAATACCTCGTGTAACCAACTTCAAAATATCTTGCTTGGCGGCGGACAGACTCTCGGCGACGAACGCGTGATATAAAGGAATGGCCAGTTGATTCCAAAGTGTGAACAACATCGTGTTTCACATAGAGATTAAAACGCGACATATCAAACGCGGAAGGGTAAAGATCAGGAAAATTGTCAAAGTTTGTTATATCTACAGGGTTTAAAATGAGGCTAGCTGTGTTATTCAAAACATCCTAAGCATGTGGCTGACATAGTTCACACGATTATCAGTTCGTGGTTTTGGCGGCAAATCGTCATGTGAATGCACAAGATACATGGTCGAACATGTGGAGAAATTCAAGGATTACTCATGTAAATGCGTCGATTACAGAGATTACAGCCATAATGGTCCCGAAAATCCACGCCCAAGATCGAAAAACGCACATTTGCTACTTTAAATTGTCAATGGAAAACTCTAGAATTTACCAAGTCAAATTCCAAATCTTAATATACAAAAAAAATTCGATGTCATTTAGTTTGGTCAATCTCGACTTAGCCGACTAGATGAGAAGTTGTAGATGGGGAATGAGGTCATAGGTCGATCGACCCTAGACCGCAAAACAATTCCAACCATCGAAGGAACAGCTTTAATTAATTTGTGACGAATAATCCTCTCACCAAGAGGCGAATCACGATCAGCTCCTAATTTCCCGCGCATCTTACGAACGAATTCACTCGGCAACCAACTTCTTAATTCGCGCGTTTCGAGTAAAGAATCAAGATTCTGCTCGTTACTAGGGCAAAACTTACGAATCACAGCGTTTTTAAGGTCACTATAAAGAGTGGCGGAATTATAATTTATAAGGAGATCAATCTTTCCGATAACCTCGTCGGTTAGGGCGGCAACGGTCGAGAGAAACATGTCACTTTCGCTGGTCACGTTTTCGTTTTCAAACACGGATTCCACATAATCGAACCAAGATTCTATAGGGTGAGGCCAAATGGGTCGCAGTTCTACTCTCTTACTCGGACGGGAAAAACCAGTTGGTGGGAATGAGGCAAGGGGAGCAATATGAAGTAAAGTTTTACCATGGGGAGTGGTGTGGACGGCGCATTATTAGACGGCTGACGCCCAACATGGTCGCCAGAATCAAATGGCGTGCGAAAGTTATCGGATAACCCAAGGTACGAGACATCACCCACATGCGCAGAGCTTCCCCGGCTAGAATTTTGGCTAAATAAAACGTGTGGTGTTTAATTTCTAAGGCGTTGAATCACGTGCTTGTGGAAAACTAATCCTTGCAACACTTTTGAGTTTAAATTCTAAGGTATTATAAGCTATTTTAAAATTAAATGTGTATTTAACACACGTGATAGGTGAATTTCGGGATCGAAATCCAAAAAAATCAACTGCTTTATAATATTACGTACGAATCGTATCTAGACAAGTCCAAGCAAGACAGATTTGATTTTGATGGCGTTTAAACCATTTGTGCTAATATTCTGAAGTTTGGTTTGGATTTCAAATGTGTTGAAAAATTGGGATATACTTGTGTAGGGTTTGACACAAGTTTAAGTAACTTTAAGGGATATGATACTTCTTGGGGTTAAATGTTAAGAGATGTAAAACTGGTGGGTAAATATTACCGGGGTTTAATGACGACCGGTTTAAGGGATTTTTAAGAAATCTCAGGTAATTTTTGCGGGATTTAAAACAGGTGGTTAATATATTTCAAACGGATTGAAATACGTGAGTAGAAAAATAAATATTTAAGATATAGGATATATTCTTGATTATTCCCGTGAATGGGAAAACCAAAGGGGTTAATACACGGGCAATCGTCAGATCACCTCGCGCCCATCGCTGGGTTACCGGAGCTATAAAAGAGTGGGTTATATGATAGACAAGTTCCTTTAATTTGGTATAACCCATTATTCCTTTCATATCCTTACCATCAGAATTTTGTAACGCTTTTTTATACCTTTAACGATTTAGTCTTGCATAAATGAACTAAAACCATTTACAGTTCACTGCATAAACTTTCGAGAACAGACTTAGCCATGTATTTGTATTATAATGCACAACATTTTAGTTTGATTCAAAAACTACGGTGGCCCATAAGAGCAATCATGAAATTTTATTTCAGTTACAAAACTATTTCTTATTCGACAAAAATGTTTTCAAATCGACAAAAATATTTTCAAATCGACAAAAATATTTTCAAATCGACAAAAATGTTTTCAAATCGGCAAAACTATTTCGGCGATCCGCAAATCTTTTTTTGTAGCCAATCGACAAAACTCTTTTGCCGATCGGCAAAACTTTTTTGTAGCCAATCGGCAAAACTCTATATCGGCGCAGTTAATGGCCAAAAAGAAAGTTCTTTTTAACCCTTTAACTGCCGGCTGTTTTTCAGTTCATTTTTCGGCTAAGTAACCTTAGGTTAGAAGCTTCTGTACACAAAACTATTGATGTAAGCATGATATGATCAACAGAAAAGTTGTTCAGTAATAAATTTTCTTTTTATTTGCATTAATAAAATTTCGATGACGTCATACATTCTGCAATGACGTCATGTGTTACTATTTAGATCAACAAAAACTATCTTTTTTCTCATTTACAAACAAAACAGTATGTAGCAAAGTTATTTATGATTATCTTTGGAACATTTTTGTACTACTCTTTTTGTGATGACGTCACAACTTGACTGATGACGTCGTAATACGCAAATCGAAAAAAAAAAAAAAATTCTTTTTTTACACTTGCCTAATAAAACACAAACACATAGCCACAGCAAAACAAAACTGATGCAAAACATCTTCATAAAGGTTCTTCATCGCTAGAACTACTCAAAAATGAAGCACAACTGCTTTCAGAATCATTATCAGCTAACAAAAGGACAGAGTTTTCTGTTTTTACCCTCCATAAGCTCAAAAAATAGCCTAATCCAAAATGTACAAGCCAAAAACGAATGGATTGTTTTCAAACTAACCAAGCGAACCATGACGACAATAGTTGAAAACTAATCGGGGACTAAAACCAAAATTAAAACTAATTAAAACAACCAAAACCACACATATATGTATCATTTTTTAAAACGCAAATAACTAAAAAATATCAAATGCAAACCTATATATCATCTTATATTGGCAAACGCAGAAATTATTCAGCTCTCCAGCGCCATCTCACTGATCAAAATCGGCCGTATACTTTTCTACTTATGTAATTTTCGGCGCTGTTCTTGGTTTTAAATCACCTTTATTTTTAATATTCGGTTCACATCTTTAAAATTTCCCTGACATTTCTGAAAGTTTTACCAATGTTATCAAACAATTCGAAACGGTTTAATTCAAATTGAAAGTTTTTCAAAATTTTGTGGCAAAATGGCATGTCTATTACACGTATTTCTTGAAGTATTTAGTTACTTTGTTATATTTGAATCAACAACAAAATAAGCATGTTGTTAGTTAAGTGCTATAGTGTAAAAAAGTTAAATTCCTGAAAACACTAAATAAAGTTTTTCACGGCTTTGATAAATTCCCCTATGTTTATTAATCATTTTTTTTGTATTTTGAATATTTAAACCAGGGGTCGGCAACCTACGGCCCGCGGGCCGCATCCGGCCCGCCAAGCAAAATCATCCGGCCCGAGACATCTAACTGAAGTATTATAGAATACGGCCCACTGTGTCATCTGCAATCTTAGATTTTGATGAATTTTAACAATCTATGCGGCAACAATAAAAAAATCGCCTGACCGTGTCTATTGAGAATGTGTGCGTGCAGACAAAGACAATTCTTTGAGAAAAAGCCAATAAGTGTGTGTGTTTATTGGCATGCGCATTAGTGAGAGTAGAAGCAATCCAATTGCAATATTATGACATTATGACGTCATGACACATATTATGACATTTAACATTATGACACAACAGACATCGTTTTTGCTATTTCATATGTGTTTGCATCGTGTTCTTTACCAACTAAAGTCCTGTACGATAGATAATACTAGGTAGTAAACATATATTTTTCTAATTTATTTTGCAATCTTAAAATGTTATCAAAACGTAGAAAAGTTGATGTGGAGTTAAGAAATTTAGTACGGCCCGCCGAGATCATGTTAAGTTTGGTTTTGGCCCGCGACTATGAAAAGGTTGCCGACCCCTGATTTAAACCATTGCCACGCAACCAGAGTGCCCCGGCACACTAATGTGCCGCAAGACAATGCTAGGTGTGCCGCGGAAAATATTAATATTTTATTAAAACACGATTTTTACATGCCATAACTATGACATGCCTGTCAAACGTTTGATAAAAAAAGAAGAAGAAAACAATATCTGTTCTATTAGAAAAAATGTGACGCATAACTATAGCAATGTTTTCAACGTATGCAACACATTGCGATATTTAAAACTGTGGTCATAAAGGTAAACTGATGTTAAGTCTGTGATAAACATAATTATTTTGTCCGATCCTGTGTGCCCCCATTATCGAAACCTTTAGACGCCTATGAGTGTTGTATGCTATGAAGAGACCGCGCGTAATTCAAGAGGTGGTGTTGGTTGCAAGAATGAACGATGCGCCTCATTGTGGTAGTTTATTTTGGTATAAACGTTTTAGTTTTTTTTATATGTCCGACGCTGGACACGCTTGTTATTTAGACAAACTGATCTATTGCATCAATACTTGGGCTATATTTTGTTAAATGTCCCACATCCTAGGGATACCCAGCCCCCTCCCTACGTGGCTTGCACGCTTTGGAGAGATGCGAAGGGCGTCTCTTCCAGCACCCACATCCTAGGGATACTACCCGCAGTGGATTAATTTCCATATTGCACGTAGGGGTTTCGGTCTAAGACCACCAACTCGCACTAAGTGCACAATTTTGCTTTTAAAAAATAAAAATTAAAAAAGTGCGATATTTAAATAAGGGGCGAGTTGCGTTTACTTTATTTATTCGTTATCAATGAAAGTAGAAAATATAACTATAACTTTTGTTTTTCAGTAATTTCGATTTTTTATTTAAAAAAAATATTTATTATGAAAAAACATTTAATCATGTGGTTATAATCAGGAAGTAATAAAAAATCAAAACAACTCCTACAAAATATTCTACTTGTTTTAGCCATTCAAAAGCTTTTTATTGTTGTGATTATTTCTGTTAATTAACAAGAACTAATTCGCCTCATCAAAAGCAATTGTGACATAGTGCAATTGTCGAAAGCAATTGTGACATCGAAAGCAATTGTGACATTGAAAGCAATTGTGACGTGACTTAAGTGTTTGTCATAAAGGCAGGTTATTAAGTGTCTCTTCAACTATGTTTTACCACGTTTTGGTGTGTGCTGTAATAGATGGTTCCGTGGTGTAAACGGTTGTCACCCTGGACTTTGAATCCAGCAATCCGAGTTCAAATCTCGGCGGAACCTTGTTTTTGTTCACACATTTAAGACCAATCATCTTAAGCAATTTCATTTCTGTTCTGTTTGCGTGTTAATGTAAGTTTTCTGGGGAAATTAAAGAGGCTTATTGGATGTCGCCTATTTTTTCGAATTGAAATTCTTTATGTATGTTGGCAGTCAGCGAGGATTGATACGATTCAATAATTGTTTATGAATTCGGATACATTGTGTTGAATTTCACATTAAATCTTAATTATCTTGTAAAACTATCTTCTAACATCTCCGGTGCAAATGATGCGATGTTGGGCGAACAATCATTAACAACTAATCTCCGGAAGATTCCCGGAAGTAAGATTTTCAAGATGGCGGAGGCTGGACACGCTTGTTATTTAGACCAACCCGATTTATGGCATCAATACTTGGACCATATTATATATTAACAACATATATTAACACATTTGTGTTGTTTACTTACACAATCAAAGCAACTCTTAAACAAAATAATCTGCATATATAATTGAATTTGAAACTGTTTTTGCTTGTAAACACGTTGCAAATAGTGTAGTATATATGACTCATGTTTACTAGCATGTATGATTCATATTTGTGGAAACAAACTGTTATATGTTTATTTATGTGTTTTTTGAGTTTTTTGATACGTTTTATTAGTTTCATTTTAATTGAAGTGAATTATTCTTTTTCAGTTTGAAGATATCACTAAAACAAGAATATCAACCAAAAATCCTAAAATGCGGTAAAATGTTGGTCGTGCTTATTTTCACGGGTTGTAAGGGAATTAGTTCCTTTGCGTAATTTAACCACTTTTGTATAACTTCGTATCTATTACACATTATTTAACACCTCTAAAATTGTTTAACGTATCGGTTTATTTTATTACGGTAATTGGATTTAATTTCTAGCTCATTTAAACGCGCAATTGTATTATATATTTCCTGGGATAAAGTAGTTATTAAATTTTAGAAAAAATGTGCTAAAATAGACTCCCAGTATTTAATTCCTAACTGTACCAATTCCATTTCTTAACAGTCCCTAAAATGAAATAGCCATAAGTTTTGGCAAACAATGCACAAAAAATTCATGACATTTAATTGAATCAATTGGGGTGTTATGAATAGAATATTTAATTTAAATATGTACTGATCAGCGTGCCTTGAACTTGCGTTATAAATGAGGTGGAATACAAAACAAAAATAAATAAATATAAATTTTATTTACGAACGAAAAAGATGCGTACGCCTCATACCTATCTTTAATCCCTTTCTGAGAAATCCCATTCATTAATTTACACAGAAACTAGTAAACAGTCATTTCAACATCTGTATAACTTTTAAAAAAGAGGACAAATCCTCTTAAAAGAGGACGTATGGTAGCCCTATTTATACCCCACTATCCTGTATGTGATGCACCCGCGGAAACCTGGTAAAGTACGCGTGTTGTTCGAAACGAAACACAAAGGAATTGCGCTTAATGAAGTTTTACTGCAAGGCCCAGATCTCCTGAATAACCTCGTAGGGGTGCTAATTCGTTTACGCATACACCGATTCGCTTTGGTAGCAGATGTGGAATTTATGTTCCACCATGTTAGGGTGGTACCCCAGGATCGAAAAACGCTTGGCTTTCTCTGGAGGAAGAACGGGAATTGGGAGTCAAAGCCATTAGTGCATGAGATGTTGGTGCAATTATTCGGCGCAACGTCGTCACCGAGCTGTGCGGCGTTTTGCTTGAGACAAACGGCCATCGAGTTTGGTCACATTTATGACGATGTCGTCTCGGAAGTGGTAACCAACAACTTTTATGTTGATGATTGTTTGGTCTCAGCTCGCGATGTGAACGAAGCAGTGCGACTCGGAGCACAGCTGTGGGACCTACTTTCGCAATGGCTAACCAACAACAAGGAGGTCTTGGCTTCGATTCCTGAACATGAGAAAGCGAAGAATGCTAGGACGTTAGAAATCGACGATTGTGTGAAAAAGTGTGTCCTCGAAGTGCAATGGTTGGTATCCTGTGATGAATTTACCTATACCATCGTAAAAGAGAAAAACCATGTGTGTTATTCTGGGCGAAGTTGCAGGTCGCCCAAAAAGAAGAATCTACAATAAAATGTACGATTTATAAAATAAGGAAGAAAATGTCTAATCTCTGGTGGTGTTAGCTTATATGGGTTGAATATATAATGGCTAATTCTAGGTAGACCTATATTGCGTCAAGGACATTCCAGATTAAGCACGATTGGCGTTATGAGAATGCCTGGCAACGGTTATTCTTTAACAGTCGATATTTGGAAACTGTTAGAGATTATACACTTATATTGTAAGAAAGTTGTAGGTGGAGAAATAAGTTGAGAAAGGGCCAAGAGTACCATACAAACAGCACGACGTGAAACCCATTAAAATTGTAGATTTTTTACTTTAAATTCAATAATTTTTGAATGGTATCTCGCAAACCCAATAGTTTCTGCTTTAAAAAAAACGTTGTACCCTTTGTATATGATGTACCATGAGGGTAAGGTAACCATGTCACCCGTTAGGTTTATTTAGAAAATATAAATATCAAGTTTGGATTGGTAACTCGGGAACCCATTCTTTTCTGTTTGTAGAAACAAACGTTATACACCATGTATAAGATATACCAAGTTTGATGAGGTAGCCAGGAAACCCGATCGCTTCTGCATGCAGAAAAATATAGCAGGCACTTTGAAGAGTTTAAAAAAATAGTGGTTTTGTATTTACGTTGTTGGGATGGGGATAGGATAGGATAGGGTTTTCATGTTTATTCCTGTTAATGGAAAAACCAAGGGGGTTAACACACGAGCAACCGTCAGATTACCTTGTGCACACCGTTCCTTTAATTTGGCAGAATCCTTTGATGCGCCGCGTTCAGGCAATGTTCGTTAAGTGCCTTGTCGAATCACATAGCCGACTAGCTAGCGCCCAGTTTCGGATCTGCAACCTTTCGATTGAAACGTGCCGCCCTAAACCACCATACTAACGAGTCGAACAAAAAGGAAACAAATTTTACCTGGTAAACTGGGTAATTTTAAGTTAGATGTAAAAAAAATTTCGTAGAAATATATTTTTGGAAAAAAGTTTCTTTTTGATTCAGAGATTTCGGCGATAACGCCGAAAATGCTGAAAAATTCACCTTTTTTTACATATTTCTTTATTGCAAAAATTCCTCTTCGGTTAAAAAAAAATTGAAAGTCGAGGTAAACTAGGGCATGCCTGTTAGGATTCCAAAAAGTTTTACACCTTCGGAAACGAAGGGTATCCCTATTTATTTATTTTAAATATTTTAGGTGTTGGCTAATACGTTTTAAATATGCAGACGCAATTTTTGGGTAAATCACGCCAGGGAAGCTCCAGTCAAGGCCTGAAAATATGCGAACGACGGGTTTTGATATCAATTTTCTTTGTTTATATTTATCGTGTATATTAATGTGAAAACGTTATTCAAAAACAAGTGCATCAATTTTGGATTAGGCTAAACTGACGTGATGTGCTTTGGTGCTTCACTGATTTAGAATTTTAATTTTTTTTAACTATGAATTGGTTGGTCACTTTGACTCACATATATTAGAATGTCCATTAAACATATACATCAGAATTGGCATAGTTGAGGTCATCTGACCAATGGTAAACCTTATTGTCCTAAATATAATTTAATATTTGTACAACAATTTTAACGGATCTTAACTAAATGTTACTTACTCGACACACCATCTTAGCATCGACGCAACGCATGGTTAATCCTGAAATATCCAGCCACAACCATGCTCTAATACGTTCATGGCAAGTTACATAAGTTCAAAGCAAGTAAGCAAGGGCGCTCTAGCAAGGCTAATAAAGTGTTATATACGTTTCGTACTTTTTATATTTAATACTCTTACAAAAAATTTTGTATAACATATAATTGTAACGAAATAATTTATTTGATTGACTGATTAATAATAATATAGAAAGGCTTACGCAACAGACTGAGAATTTCAGAGTTTTGTTGTTATTATAGTAACGACAGCTTCAAACGAGCTTAATATGGGACTACGTAACTAACATATTACTTCTTTGTAGCTTAGTAATTTAAAAATGTCATGATCGTCGTTGTGAACATTATAACATTCCGTGTTTCGTGAAACACATAGCCATGAGTGGCAAAGGTTCTTCATTCATGCGTGAAACAAACGAACTGGGTTTGTATTATAAGACAGAGCACCCTACTGAAACGGCGAGAAGTCATAATACATATTCAGAATCTAAAAAAATGTAGATTGCACAGAACTTGTACAAATTTAAAGCAGTATGATTTAATAACATAGTTTTATTAGGAGAATGTGATTTAATGGTGTAATTTTAGTATGGACTTTGCTTATATTTAATTAAGATAGGTTATCAGGTTTTAAATCCTTATTTTATATGGAATAATTAATTTTTTCTATCCTACATAAATATACAGTTATTTATATTTGTACTTAAGTAGTATGAACCGACAATACACATTTGGAAAAGGAAATGCAAACGCGCCAGTTTAATTTAGCCGTTTATGATTTATAAATTTAAAAAGTTATTTCATTTAAATTTGTAGAAAAGCAAGTCGAAGAGTTTCATCTCAAGTATTACGGTCACACTACGTTCGGATTTGTCAACTAAAATGGTAAATCCTGTAAGGTTTTCCGTGGTCCATTTCAAATTAAGTGCCATATACCTGCTCGTCGCCGCGGTAATAAAATAAATATATAAATAGTGATCGATTATCACCGGCTTCATAAACAAATATTTATTAACCCATGTTTTTTTTAAATATGTAACTACATTCGTAACATTTTATACAGGTTTTAAATATTTTATGTCTGCTAGCAGAAACAATTGGTCCCTTAGGTCAACAAATGTCTAGATCATACTATGCAACGTAACTTAATATATTTTACTTAACATTGCTAAATTTATTATTGGAGTCATGTTTTTATACAATTATTGTTTTACCAGTTGCAACTTGCAAGATTGAAATAGAAATATTTACAATGAAGCTCATTACATATTTATGGGAGAATTATAATTCTTTCGTTTTTGGTCGAAGTTTTATCGAGACCTGCCTTGTAATTCTGGCGTTATATCTCTTCATGCACTATGGTATGGTGCTACGAAGGCTTCACAGCAATGCTAAGCATCTGGACGAAGTTGCAGGAGTTGACAAAAGGAACAAGCACTGGTTTTACGGACACATGAAACATGTAATATGCTGCCTGATTTTATTGTTTTATTTTGTCAATTTTTGCTACGGCAATCCTTTGAGATATTTCAATGCTAAAGCAATGATACTCTGTTTAAAAACGCAATTCAATAATTAAATAAATGATTACCAAGAATTTAAATAAAGAGAAATGTTTTCTGATGCCATAAAATACTTTCAGTATAGCTACAACGAAACTGGATTGCTGCGGTTAATCCAAAGATCTAAAGCTTTTCCCTTGATGGTATCTCATTGGATTGGACCGGTGATGACGATTTTACAAGTTTATCATCCGGATTCAGTACATGCTGTTCTTACCAGTGGAGGTAAAAATAACTGAAAGGTTGCGTTGTATATTTTTAATCTTTAATTACCGCTTTGCCTATTATATTTTTTTACAACCTATAAATTGTTTTTTACAACCATTTCCATGAATAACGTTTCACAGTTTTACTTGTGCTCACAGTATATGTTTTGAGATTATTGTTGTGTTTCAGCACCGAAAAATGATCTTGCGTACCGTTTCATTCGAACAATAGTAGGAGATGGTTTGCTCACAAGTAAAGGAAGCAAGTGGTTCAGAAATCGACGCCTTTTAACACCAGCATTCCACTATAAAGTTTTGAAACCGTAAGCAAATTGGTGGTAACGTTAGAGCTGTTTTTTAACACTCGAAAATTTAACACAAGTTTTGTAACCGTAAGTTAAACTTTTTTAATGCATGAATTGTTTATTTGTGTGTTCATCATAAACAAGACTGCTGTTTCATCACCACTTTTGTACCATTGTGCTATTTCCGAATTGAAATCCCATATATCATATTTATTTATTGTAAAAATGTATATTTGGGGCAAACACGGAAATATGAAACAACAAGGACTAAATACAAGACAAGTTTAAAATAAACTCATTGCCGTATAGACGGGGGTTAATGCTTTCATCATTAAATGTATTAAATATTTTAACACTTCCCCTTAATTTATGTTTTAAATATCAAATTTAATTCAAATATATACATGAAAAAAAAGAAAACATAACAATCTTGTAATATTAGGGCTTTTTACTAGATTTTTATGCTTGTACGAAAAGTTCAAACCAAACTGAAATCAACAGATACTCAGAGATATTTAACAAGAATAGTCTTGTGATGGTGGACAAATTTAAAAAACTATGCGGTCAATCTGTCGAAGTTCACACACATGTTGGATTGATGACGCTTGACACGATGCTACAATGTGCTATGTCGGCGAACACGAATTGCCAGCATGTGACGTATGTTCTCTGATGATTATTTTTTCATTAAGATGAATTTTATCACCATTTTTGCCTGAACACCATTGCGATAAGGCTGCAAGAATCTACTAACCAAAGTGTTAAGCTTAATCAAGTCTTTTTCAAAAACATTATTACCATGAATATTATTTTGCACATAGCAACCACCCGTACCAACTGGCAGTAAGAGAAGCTGGCGAACTTGTGATAAAGAGATTAAGGCAACCGTTGCATTACTTTGACTGGATATACAATCTATCTGCAAACGGAAGAAGAAATAAAGTTGTTGTCAAAGTGTTGCATGACCACACTGAGAAAGTAAGTAATATCTGCGTTTTGTATTTTTGGAAATAATACGACGAAATAAGGAAAACACAGTTTGAAGTCGACCAACTAGTTACCACGCTTTATTAATTTTTGTAACCATACCACAATACAATAGTAGAATGTATATTCTGGTATTCCTTGGGTTTTTAAAACGCTGTAGCTTTATAAAATCAATAAACTAAGGATGTCAATTTGAAGGTTTATTCAAGAATTCAATGGTTTTTCATACATTTTGTTTATCTGCATTAAAGTTTTTAAAATGCTTTAAGACAAACTTGACTAAATTGCGATTCTTCATAATCTCACACTTTTGTACAGATAATAGCAGAACGCAAAGAAGTTCTAGCGAAAGCGGCAAATGATGACGAAAACGATTCTGAATTGGAAGGTTTTCAAAAATTAAAGGGAAAAGCTGTCGACTTCTTGGATATTCTTTTGCAAAGCAAGGTACGTCATGTTTTTGGTTTATTTTCAATTAATATAAATAAAAAGTTGTGAAATTGTTTAGTTTATTTTGTTTATTTTTTACTTAAAAGATGACATACCTGCCACATAACTTTACTTAAAATTAATGACATTCAATTAATGACAACACTTAGCTGTTATTTCACCACCTCATTTGATTATATAAAAAATTAATAAAACATTTCTTAAGTTTAGATCCAAGTTTCTCTTTAAAAGAAGCACAAAACCAAGTTGGCAAAACTACAGTGGGTTAAACATGTCAGCGTACACATTATAAGATAAAAAAAATTGACTTTTGTTTTACCTGATATACAAAAATGTCCATTTGGTAAATACTCAGAAAGAGATTAAAAAGGACGATCCAATTAAAAAAACTGGTTTTATGTGGTAAAAATAAGCAGCAACGCTTTCTTTACTGAGAAAAAATCACTGTTAGTTAAAGCTCTAGCTCCCATTTTAATTAAATTATAACGAAAAAGTTTAGATTGTCCATTGATCAAATATGACGAAAAAGCTGGTCAAAAACTGAAACGCAACCGATGACGGAAATCACATCCCGAAGATGGTGCCAATCACTTTTTTAAAACACTAAATAATGGGCAGAATTGTTGTGTAAACTGTATAATAACTGTTACATCGGTTTTAGTATTACGGTTTGGTTTGTTCATATTGGTTTGAAAATTTAATACATTTTTTTATTATAATTGAGCATATATTGGTTAAAGTGTTTCAATTAAATTCTTCATGATTTTCTGGTGTTAAGATGCGTGGGTGTAATATATAAATTGTGAATAATCAATTTGATTTCAAATAATTTATTTGATTTCGAGACCAATGTGAGTGATTAAAATATATTAAAATACACCATAATACATGATAATTGCAGAATGACAACGGAAAAGGACTGACGGACATCGAAATAAGAGATGAAGTCGACACCTTTTTGTTCGCTGGACATGATACTACCTCTAGTGGTAGGTTTGACTCTAGCAAATTAGATCAACGCGTTCAATGTCATATACGCTTTTCAAACAAATTTAAATTTCTCCAACCCATTGGAAACTCGTTAAGCTTATAGCACTTTTTTAATTGAGAACTAAATTCCAGATTGTCCACGCACTAAGAGTTTAGCAACTCGACTGTGGGCATGATGTGTATCAGGGCAAACCACTTATTTTGTTAACCTAGTGAGTCTAATAAGGCCTCCAGACTAAATGTCTCGTTTGATTATGCACAGTTGTAAAAGATCGAGAAATTGAAGCAATGTGTAATACTGTGCTGTCTGTGTCAAAAGTGGCCTCGTACATTCGACTTGCGTTGACAAGCATGCGGAACTTTAATAAACTGAGAGTTCTAAGTATTGTGAGCGTGAATTAGTTAATAGGGCACGCAACACCGTTCAAAGATTGTTTCTTTCCGTATTCCTTATAAATGGAACAGATAATATTCAGGTATTTCATGGGCGCTCTACCACTTGGCCAAGTATCCTGAATTCCAAACCAAATGCCGAGATGAGTTGACGGAAGTCGTGGCCGATCGGGAATACGTCGAATGGTTTGGCATTTTTAGTCTTAAATTAATTATTAATTTCGAACTCACGTAAGCGCCAGTTGTTTTAATATGGAATACTACTTATCCCAATCGTGATTGTCTGCTGGTTTATTTTGTTTAAACTTTAATTGTGGTTTCATTTAAATAAAATATTTTACCTTTTTAGCTAGGGAAACACGCCGGGTTGTATTTAAAAATACATTAATAAATTCAGAAACGCATTAATAAATTCACTACAAACTGCAATAGTTGTGACAGACCGGCGGTGAGCTTTATAAACGTTATCTGACATTTCGGTAGTTTAAATTCGTTTTCCCATATCGGTGACAAGACACCTCCACCACGGTATATAACGCACCAACAATGGTAGTTACGTTATACGTTGTGGCCGAATCCTCCTTTTGTCGCTGATAAATTGACAACAAACTTTAAACTATTTCAGGAACGATCTTCCAAAATTAGAATACTTGACCAAATTCATCAAGGAGAGCATGCGGCTTGTAACACCGGTTTATTCAATCGGTCGGCAATTAGAGAAATCGCTCAAAATTAAAGAAAAGGACTCTGAACATGTATATACTATTCCAGCAGGAATAAACGTATCAACAAGCATATTTGCATTGCACAGACACGAAAGTTTCTGGGAAAATCCGTCGGTAAATGTTTGTTTCTTTAAACTTAAGAATACCAACTCTCGTTTTAAACACCAGTATTTGTAAAACACATTTCGACTATAATCTTAATATTGCTGCTTGTATCAGTGCTTGGGTTGCAGGTTAAACTTTCGTGGCTAATGCAGCATTGTTCGTAATATAATTCTCTTTCCAATTATTATCGGAGTGAACCAAAATAATTGTCGTGTTTAAAATTTATAAATATCTTGGAATATTTATTATAAAATTTCGAACCTGTTTCGCCTTCATAAAATGTTCTGTGTGTATCCACTTTATATCAGGCCGCATGAATTATTGGCTATAGCAACAGATTTTAAAGATTTACGATGGAAAAGAGGCTGGGTGGCTTGGATTAAATCCCTAGACAACTGGGTTAACATTCCAACTGATAAATATATTGAAATTAAACAATAACAATATCTTTTGTACTTAATACCTCTGCTGAACAGACGGAAGGCGCGAGGTAGAATGGCGATGTCCCAATTGTAAATTCCAATCGTGTTTTCCTGCTACGGTTATAAGCAGGAAGACTGGAGTCGAATTATATTTCACTCCTGTCAACATATTTTTTATTTAATAAGTTGTGCTCGCAGGTTTTCGATCCAGAACGATTTACAAAGGAAAACATTGCAAAACGACCAGCGTTTGCTTACGTTCCATTTAGTGCTGGTTCCAGGTAACAAATTTTACATCTGCATTCACCATTCACTGTGCTCAATAAAAAATGCATTTGATTCAAAAAATTTAAAAAAGATTTTGTCTAAAATTCTTCCACATTACACAGGAATTGCATCGGACAAAACTTCGCGATGAACGAAATGAAAATCTGTCTTGCTCAAGTCATTCGTAATTTACGACTTTACATTGACGGGGATTCCCCGGTTCCAAAAATGCAGCCATTATTAGTTATGCAAAGCGAAACCGGAATTTTTATCAAATTCGAAAAAATCTAAAGATGCAATTTAAAAAAAGGATAATTTCATTTCCATGATAAGAACTATTTTTTAAATTATTAAACCATTGTAATTTTGTATTATTACTAACTCAATGGTGCTATAATGTGCTGTCACATTTTCGATTTTGCGTATTTTTTAACCTTTTAACATCCAATTAAATCAAGTGTTCATCATCTACTTACGTAAACAATCAATGTTACAAAAATCACATTTATCGCACAATACCGGATAACGCATTTTATGTCTTTACTCGTGAATGGGAAAACTAAGGAGATTAACATAGGGCAATCGTCAGATCACCTCACACCAACCGTCGGGTTACCGGAGTTATTGGTGTGCGTCGTGTATGATTCACACGTTTCTGTAGAACCAATTATTCCACTGGGTTTAGGCAATATCCATTAAGTGCTTTACCCAAGGACACAACCGACTAGAAAAATGGTACACTCTTTGGTTGAAAGTCGATGCACTAACCCACAAGACTAATGATTGGATAGTAAGTCGCATGTCTCGCATATTTATTGCTTAATTCCATAGCCTAAAGTTAAAAATTAAATTGTATAAATTTTGCTCCAGGTCGATTCTTCGATGCAAAATAATGGTTCACATTATGTATATTAAGCAGTTGCGCTAACCATTCCGCCACAAGTGCTGTTGGGGGCGTTCCGCCAATTATGCTTCCTGTCTCTTCAATGCAAACTAACCTCACAAACAAGGATTCTACTCAAACTCCACAGGAACCTACATAATTGTTTACTTGGATCTGAAATTACCCTGTCCTACAAAAAAAAAATTGTTATATTATTTTATGTAAGAATTTTTACATATGAATGCAATTCTAAATCGATAGGTCCTGTATAATTTCCGGACGAAATTGCCTATTACTATCGGTAATCGTGTATTCTCTTACCTAAAACAACGTTGATCAACGTACTAAAATTTCACCAATTATACTAAATCTAAACATCTTTTAAGCAATATCCTAAAGAATCTGAATTTCTGATAAAAGATAGACTTTATTTGTCACGGCTCCGGGAATTCCCCTGGTTCCACATGTCATATACCAGACCAGGGTTATTGCGTATTCGATAAAAACTATAAAACATTAAGTACCGCTGACACACAGGCCCGGTGCTAGGAACCGCGGGGCCCAATTAGAAATGTGATGGCGGGGCCCCTACTGTTCATAGCAAAATTTATGGGTGTTTATATATCATAAAATACATACAAACTACAAAAATAGACATTTAATACTTGCTATAAAACAAATTAAAGGTAATGTGGATGCTTATTTACGATATATTGTTTTACTTCCAAACATATGTATATTGTTTAGCAACCATATTCATTATGACGTAACAGGCAGACACAGAAATATAAATTTGACTTAGTTACGATGCATAACAAATTGATATTATGAGAAAGAATATTATTTCACTATTTATTTTACGTTTCAGTAGTATTTTAAACCTCGTAATACAGAAAGACCCCCGCGAGCGCGGGGCCCCTTCAAGGTGCGGGGCCCAATTTGATCTAATCGGTCAAATCGGCCTAAAACCGGCCCTGGTCAGCACTACTACTTGTTTACAAGAAACAATTTATTACAAACCAGTCAGTGATTCAGTGCCACTGATAGATACGTGGTTACAAAAAGGAGCAGAAATGTCATGGCTATATCACCAACTTATTGGTTTTTACTTTTTATCAGAAGTCTAGAACTCTTCAAGTGACACTGTAAATAAAAGTTGACGATGGTGCCTGTCGTGGTGCAGGTCAATAAGCTCTACTTGTAGTCCTGCGACATCCTCAAATAAATAACAGTCTAAAGTTTACACTTGCAAGTAAAACATTATAAAATCTTCTTTGGTTAAAATGTTAACATTTTTATATTATGTTACCTGATATATATCTCATATCTCATGTAATACTTTTTTAGGTGACTGGATGTGAGATTTCGTAGTTCTTAAATTGGGACATGTGATTTTAATCTAACTTTTTTTCTACATAGAAGGGAAGTTTAACCGTTAAATGGGCCTTTTGTGTGATATATGCAAGTCGGTGGTGTCCGTGGGAAAGGCAATTAACGGACAATGCCTAAACCCAGCGGAATAATGGGCTCTACCAAATTGAAGGGTGTGCCTATCATAAACAACATACTAAAATAGCTCTGGTAAACCGACGGTGGGCGCGAGGTGATCTGACGATTGACCGTGTGTTAAACGCCCGTGTTTTTTTCATTCACGGGGATAAACATGAGTATCCCATCCTATCCTATACACCTGGGTGCTCGAAATAAATTATTGGTATAATATCGGGAATGACTAATTGTCAAAGCAACACGGTTGTTGCGCTTACCGGTTTGAAAATATAAATTAACTAATTGCGAATTGTCAATTTGAGTCAAGTCTAAAATTATTAACATATAATGATTTATGTGCAAATTCTGTTGTAAACTTTTTAAATTTTATTTATTTAAATTAGCTAAAATATTTCTGTTTAATATCCTATGCGGTTACAATTATATAAAATAATACAAAGGTATAATATATAAAAACAAGCGGATCGCACTAAAATGTTTAGTCTAGGACTCTAGGTGCTGCAAAAGAATTCAAATGCATATAATATTTCCTCCGAAAGCGACGGACCGCCCGGGTGATAATCATTAAGAGGCCAAACTGTCGTAATGTCCCAAAGTCGCAAAAATATTACGGAATTCAGGTTTTTAAACACTTCAGACATTATATTATCATATCTAAGGCCAAGCCATTCTTGTGGTGATGTTAAAACGTTGTTGCCTTTTACAATGATCTTGGTTCCTGGGTTTCTGTGGATTAATTTCTCAGCTGATTCACGAATGCCCTTTATTCGATGAATAAAAACCGAAGGCTCGTAGAAGTATAAGTGTAGACTAATAGTGATGATTATATAAGTGTCAGGTCCACCAGTTATTTCGTTTAAAATGTCACTGATATACGGACGACTACTGGGCGGTCCGGGATTTTGCAAAGGAGGTCCGTGACATCTGTAATAAAAGGTAATGTTCTTCTCTTTGTCAATTGCTATTTTGGGTTGCTGCCACACTTTACAAGAATCTGGGCCTGAAACATTAAGATGCCTGTAAGTATGGACAAATTCAAAGAATTGTCGTACAGTCGAATCGCCAAGGAAGTAAACGACTTTGTTTCGAAAGCACTGAAATACAGCATCCGGATTAAGCTTGTTTTCGCACACTAGTGACACCCAATGACCATTATATATATAGCCATTCGGCCGCGAGATGTCTAAATCCAAATTACTATCAGTGGTACATTTACTGAGCTTTTCCCTAAAGTATCCACCTGAAACGTTAAATTTATATTTAGGCGTTTGAACGGGTTGATCTCGATTCATCTGCATTTCTTTTTGAAAGAATTTTAAATAGTTGGTTGGTTCGTTGCTTGACTGATCAAACGTAATCCACTTGATCAAAGGACATTGGTTTGATTTAGGCTTGGCACAAAACCACGGTTTCTTTGTTACGGGGATTCGAATAGTCACAAAGCTGCGAAGAAGTGTACTTAAACACAATACTAGTTATAATGTTTTAAAATAAAACAAAGATAAAAATGAAAAAAAGTTTTAATGGGAATTTTAATGAGAAAAGCATAACACTTTTGTCTGTCAATCAAACACGTTTAAACTGGACAAAGTGCAAAATGTTCGATGTTCCAGAGAGCTGGATGTCAATCTGTCGCGTAACAATGGGATTTCTTAAATCACTCAGGCATGCAATTAAACCTCAACTTGTTTTGCGTAATAAAGGGAGCTGTTAGATCACCTAAACTTTATTCTTGCGAGTCGCAATTGATTTGTGAACCCGATTAAACAGAATAATATTAAAGAAATTTCGGTTTTTTAAAGTTTAATTGAACAACCAAAACAGAACATTTTTGATATTTCATTTACAAACAAACCACAAAGTTAATAGATTCTTTGCTTATATAATTCAATACGAATTGCCAAGGCTGCTATTTAGATTTGTTCGGTCACCGTTATGGTCGAATGCCGGTGTTTTCTACCTCACCCACTACGTTTCGGTCTATCTCTATCCCATATAACATGGTAATGGTTGGATTTAGTCCATAACATAGTAAGAAACATGGTATGGTTTGGAAAATGATTAGTCTATACTATACACGCGTAACGGTTGTATTTTTATATATATGATACGCGTGGTAAGGCAATTTAGAATATTATGGGTAATCAGGATATATCTCTGATTATCTAATATCGTGCACCATCGGCTATAAAGAAAAAAACATTATCTTTAAACATATAAGCCTAGTGGTCGCAAATCGTACCGTTTCATATGTTGGTATATTTCGCATCAAATCTGGTGCTATCTGCGACTGCTGAAGCATATATTATTACCCCGTTTGCGATTTGTACATATATAATTAGCTTGAATATAACAGTTCCTTAGTGTACGAGCATGCGTCAATGAAAAAAATGCAGTCTCGTTTTGAGTTAGATAGCTAGCTAGGATTGTAAATCAATACGTATGTGTACGCCTTTATTAACATACCGATTGTTAATTGCATGCCTGAGTGATTTGGGAAATACCATTGTTACACGACAGATTGACATCCAGCTCTCTGTAACATTGATCATTTTTCTAGTTACACAAAGTAAGATTGTGTGGAAACAATAGCATTTGTGGTTGCGCAAATCCGAATTTCGGTTGTACAAAATTAGCAATGTCGTCCTAAATTTTACCGAATGCAGTCAAGTTTATCAATGTCGCGCTGGCCATTTAGAAGCCATTCGCTAAACACAGGCTGGACGCCTCTGCATTCTACAATTCAAAAAGTAAAACTTTATCCAAAAAAAAGAAAACAAGATTTGTCGTCAATGAAATTACGATGGTAACACATATCTACCACCGTTTTAGGCTAATAGCGTTTTAGAATAAACAAATGACTTACAATTTATTGGTGGTTAAATCGGCATTACATTCGGTCACTTCGCCATTGTCAAATGTCGTTATGTAGCTTGTACCAGAGTATCTTCTTAAAGATGTGGCGATAATGAGTTCAGCGATTCCCTCCACAGAATATACGAGTACAACTTCCAGCTGCATTGATCCGGGTATTGGTAATTTGCTTTCCAAAGTGTACGTGCCGTTTAAATTGTCTGTTATGAGACACGCAATACCGTTGGGCCGAGAAGCGCCCGCTTCCTCTGATCGGATAATACGAGCTCGAAAATAATCCCCACCAAATGTTTTAGCATCTCCAGCACAATTAAATGCTTGTATAGTTGCTTGAAATCTTGATGGAATAATTAAAAGTCAATTCAAAAATGTATATACTGACCTGATGTAAGAGTGTCTTCAAAAACCCAAATAATCGTTGGTTAAGTGTAAAACTTGACAATAATAATAATAATAATATATATATATATATATATATATATATATATATATATATATATATATATATATAACAACGTGTTAATAATTACATTTTTTAAACATATTTTGTACCCTAAATGAAAACAATGGGGTTCTCTGGGCACCTTGTAACTCTTGGTTAATCTTATACATTAATGGTTTATACAAAGCAAAAATCAATGGGCTCCAGAACCCCCAAAAAACATATGTATATATATATATTCATGAAATATCGTAATTTATTTATTTTTGAAAAAAAACTACTTTTTCACATATATATTTAGCCTAATATTTAAAATTTAAAATAAACGGAAATAAAAATGGATATGGGGCATACGTCTCTTTTGTTCGT
Organism: Ciona savignyi; assembly: GCA_000149265.1. Taxonomy (NCBI): domain Eukaryota; kingdom Metazoa; phylum Chordata; class Ascidiacea; order Phlebobranchia; family Cionidae; genus Ciona; species Ciona savignyi. The sequence continues at coordinate 212,200 of CH002170.1, read as the reverse complement.
TTACAGAAACTTGGTTTACGTTTGTTTACTGAAAATCTTTTGTTCAGGTTATTTTCTTTTGTTCATTTAGAGCAGTTCTATTCTCAGCGATAAACATTAACAGAACGGAAAACCTCAACCAAGTTTAAACTTTGACAGTTGTTTGCTCTTATGAATTAGATGTGGAATATTAGCTAATATGGTGTAGACAGTACTGACAAAAACGCTGTGCGCTTTATGGCGTTTTTTGTTAAGGACTGAAAAATGATATTAATTTCGAAAATCGCTCGAATGGGTCATTACTAAAATTGAAAGATTTCATAACCTTATCTGACGATTATCAGCGTGGAAACGGTTTTTCCATTTTAACAAAAAAGCAGAACTTTTTCCGTAACACTGTAGATAAAAGAAAATATCAATATAAAAATAAATTCTGCACTGACCTTTCCCCAACATTTAGATTTCCGGGAGTGTCAACAATCACTTTGGTTAGATTTGCACACGTTGTCAACTCTGGCTTGTTGTCAGGATTCAACTGTTTGTACATTTCAATGGAACTCGCGACATCTGGCATATACGTTCGCCAGTCATAAGCTGGGTCTTTCAAATACGGCTGTTCAGTTTTAATATCACCTTGTAACGGTTTTCCATATTCCTCAATATATCGAATCCCATAAAGAGCAGATGTTGGATCCAACACTTCAGGAGGGAGAATATCTTGTTTTACTTTATTGGTTTCAAATGAAACGCTATGTTTGTAGATATTAGGTAATGGGTGTTTTAGTCTGCTTTGATATCCTTTGTTCGAACTATTCATCGATAGGTGCAAGCAAATATATGCAAGAGTAAAGGCCGCAAGAACGACAAACGATTTTAAAAGATTTTCCTGCATTTTCCTGTAGGTAAATTTTGTTATTTAGTTTTGGTGCATTAAAAGATGACCGCCAACAACGTTGGCATTGTCCTCCAAATTGATTAAATTATTTAAACTTGGTACGACAAACACTTTACCAACATGCCACATATCACGACTACTTTACTTTAAACATAACCAAACCAGGTAAAATAAACAAATACAAACATCAGAGGCTACTGAAATATTTATTGTTTCCGTTATTCATAAATTGTATGTGAATACCACGAAAATTTATAATTATGGTCCATCAGTCAATATATAATCATCCAACTACTATCAAAAAAGTTAGACAGAAAGAAGTTGTACAAGCGATTTTACAATTTCAGTGTTGTAAGTTATTTATCCCAGTAATTGAAATTTTAAATAGTAACTATACAGTGGAATTCCACACAATCACCCAACCAAAAAATATAAAACGTCTTACATCTCTGTAGAATTTTTAAATTATACGGTTATGAAAGCCCACTAAATATCTCCTTAACATGCTGATTGCTATTTTGCTTTAGTCAATAGGGTTACTCACACATATTCATTTTGATATTTCAAAACTGAATGTGTTTGATGAAATGATCGTAGTCACAGTACCACGATCATTGATAGAAGTAAAACCTATACCCAAAAATGGTTGCTTGTATGTATGTACAATTCAGGCATCCTTAAATACTATAATTCTTGCCTAAAAAATGTATATTCTACTTTTCAGCAAATTCAGTAATAGTTATTAAAAAATTGGAAATTTACGTGCTTGGTAAGCAAAAATGTTTCAAGCTACTCTACTAGTACTCAGTTAAACTTTCATACTTTTAAGACTGACTATCAGTTCACTGATACTCCACTCACCTATTCGTCTCAATACATATGTGTAATGTATATTCCAAAGAAGGCTAATATTGGCACTCAACGGCACTAAACCATACAACGTCATTACGCGACAAAGACAAGGCCAAGTGAACGCGTATGGTTTGATACGATAATTTAGTCACGAAGGTATTGAATGAAAAAACATTTGTTTTAACAGCTTTGAATCATCTTGCCACGACCCATTATTAAACCATATATTCACTGAACAATCACGCAACGATATAACACTAACCACAACGCAACCACCGCAACTTTACACCCTAATACATCCCGCCCATGGTGTACATGAAAGCTGGCGTTCTGTCACCTCTCCCCTTAACCTAATGTATATCGTCACCGTTTCCGTCGGACATCCGGGTGAACGACGAAAGAGAAGACGTGACGACACAGCTTTAGAACCGACCGCCCCGATATGTTAATCGCTCCCCAATGCGCAATCACCAACGATGTACACAACTAATACCGAATCGTATTAGACGAAATTCACCACTCCAACACATAAACCGCTAAGAGTTAGATAACGCTTTCTATACCTAAACCAATCATCGTTAAAGTTATTGGAGATCCGATGAACTAATGGTCCTTCGTCCACCGATACCAACTACACATGGCCGACCAAGTAAACTCATTCGACCTCTCATACGAAGTAAATATACATACTCCAACATTGCGCAAAGCACGTCTATGACAAAATTAAACCTCACTCCTTAGGTAATTAATAAAAACCCATTTAAAAAATATGTCACATATTATTTGTGCCTTTTTTCTTTTTTTTCTTTTTTTGTCGAACGCTTGACAGGCATGCTATGTCCCTAAATTTTGGGTGATAATTTTTTGGGAATTCCTCTGGGATGTTAAAAACTAAAACGGTATTATTTTCTAAAAACTTAGCTTTTCGGAGCATATAGCGCAGCTCCAATTTTAATTAGATTTGCGGGAATGTTAGTGCGTTGGCCACTGCTTTTCCACTTAGAATATAACATGCTGGATAATTTTGAATTAATATTACCTTATAGTTACGTTAGCTAAGAGAACCTTAGGACGGACTTGCAGTAATCTACGAAGTCCACAAAGATCGTTATGTTTTTTCATTACCAGCAAAACAAAGCTGGTTTATTATTTCAGCTGGCGGCTAGCTTCAAAACGACCTCTTGGGCACCGCTCTCACGAAATGAACTAAGGATCTGGACTATCAAGTTTTAAACTTAATACTTTTACCAGCAACCGAAGTTCTTTGACAAAACATGGTAGAACCGATGAAGCAATGGAGTTCTTTTAAAGTTTAAACAATGTCAATCCCGTAAATCAACACCACTGTTGCCTACCGAGGGTTTTACGTAACGTATTGTGTTAAAAAAACGTTAAACTATGTGTATGGCCTAAGAGAAGAGAGTGTTTTAGCTACGAATAACAACTTTACTTTGACATTATCGCTAGAAAACCGATAATGATATTAATGCAGCTCCAATGCCTGTCACATTCATAATTTTTGTATAAAATACATTGTTTATGGCATTTCACTAGTTTTTTTTATTTCTTCTAAGTGTTAAATTAGTGGCTAATGCACTGATTCAAATTGGAGCAGCGGTTTAAGCGCTATGCCCCCAAAAGCAATTTTTTCAAATACCGTTTTATACAAAATACCGTTTTAAACAAATACCGTTTTATTTATTATCGGCCAATGGGAATTTCATTATTCCTTTTGGTAGTTTTCGAGGCATGGCATGCCTTTCAAGCGTTTGACGAAAAAAAAGAAAAATCTGTGTCCTATTTTTTTTAAATGGGACCCATAATAATCTTGCGATGTCGGTACGAAAGATTTACATACCTACAAAACGTAAAATAACTGTATAAGCCATTGTACAATATATAGGAAGCTAACTAATGTTTAATCAATGGTACAGCATACTCCCCTGGTATCTTCTTTCCACAGATCTTTAACAGAAAGTAGCAAACTAAAGTACAATATAGAGACGGTCAATAACGACTTTAGTTAAGTCGTAATAAAACAAATTAAATTTTAAAAAAAATCTTTCCAAATTGTTCCCTGAAATGATTACCAACCTTTATCACATACTTGTTGGTATCGTCTTGCTAATCAAAAAAGGGCTCTGAGCTAACATAAGATAGTAAAAAGTAAATATTAATTGATAGTAACGCATATTGATTCGCGTCATACGGGGAATGGGCTTCAGTATCATTTTTGTTTATCTTCGTTGATTCTCAACTATAATGGTTTAACATCTCTATAGCTAATACATAGACCCGGAAATGGTGCGACCTTATAATTATGTTTGGCAATTTTTGTTTTTGGTAATTGTTAAGTATAATCGGAATATTTAAAATTTATCTACAACTCCTTTAAATTTTGAATAGATTTCCTAATGCAGTGTGACTTTTCCAACAGAAAGTCGCAAGGTGGCCGAAAGTCGATTGATTACTCAAAAAGACATACTTCAGCAAGATACCATAGCGACGTAAATCAAAGATCAAGATACTATTGACACTGTATGGTATTATCACCCCGTTTAAAGCATTTTTTTGTTAAGGAAACATTTATTATATACACGCTCGTTTAGTTTTACTAATGGCGCGCGTCATGCGAGGCTTTATTTTTATTATCTTCCTCAATTCTTAACTTATTGGCTTTACATATCTTGCTAATACATAGACCCTTAGCCTGGCTACTGCTAAAAGACAACTGCGAGAAGAAGAAGAAATGGTTCGACGTTATAATTATGTTTAAAGTTATGTTTTTGGTAAAGTGTAAACGGATTATTTCTTTGTTATACACTCTGTCGTGCGTATACATTCAAGTTTGTATCACCTTAGCCTGGCTACTACCAGAAGTCAACAATTACTTATTATCCGTTGCTGATATAGAAGCAACCACGCGCGACACCAAGCTTTTCCACCGATGATATAACTTTTACACGATAAAAAGAGCAATACCGAACGCTTATCACGGCTGGAAATAAAAAAAATTCTTGCACGCAAATAGCATGAAAAAGTTAAGTCCGAAGTTAATCGTTGGGGTTCTTAGAGAAGACAAGCGATTTGAAAATGCGGCCAAAGCCAATATTGCTTAGTGGCTGACAAGTTTCCTTCATTATTTCCTTCATTATATAAGCGTTGCCTCTATGATGACATCATTGTTATACCGACAATCATTACCGGATAATTATTCAACTCCACACACCGGTTGTTTTGCGACGTCTTATATATCAAGTATTTAGATAACACATATTCTGTTTATGAAGCAACGATACACATAACCATGTACGTAGAGACTATTTATTTTTAAGTTATCATACATCAGGTGGTATTTATTTAAAATAAAATGTTGTAAGAAATCCAAGCTTGTCTGTAGTAATATCACCAGAATAATTCATTCAGAAACCGACATCAAGTTTATATAAGTAACGCGGAATTCTTTGCTTTCTTCTTGTAAAATAACGTAATACAACTTGTATACGATATACCAAGTGTAATTAGATAACCAGACAACCAGTTTATTTCTACAAGCAAAAACATCAAAACATATAGTCACAATAGGTTTTAAATTAACACGCGATTGAATCTATTAAGTTGGACTTTAACTTGCACCTTTACATTATATATCTGGTGATTAGAAATCTGGAATCGCTACGGTCTTGCCTGTCATAAAATAAACAACAACAGTAGGTTGCGATAAGCCAAGACTAACCACTAAACAAAATAGATCCTCTGACTTACTTAACCGGAACCATATAGACACATTTTCTATTGTCTCACAGATAAGCATTTAAAGTGGGTTTGTGGGACTAGCTTATGAATATTGAAGCTATTAAATCTTATATTTAAAACTCAGCTAATAAAATACTAGTGCCGTTACCCAACATATGTTAACGCAAATACTTTCTGCTCATACCATCGCACAACGCATGGCGTAATTTTAGGAATTCGTTAAGGCCAATACCCACTGCACCGTTACGATTGTTGTACGTCACCTTGCTGCGACACATTGGCGTTTGCGATCTACTGCAACACGATCCAATGCGTCCGTACGACGCAGTTTAGTAATTAGTTGGCGCTGCGACGCTACGACAAAGTAGAAAGCTGTTCTACTTTTCTACTTTGTCGTAGTGTTGTATTGGAATATGAGAATTGTTGTGTTGTTTTAGGTTACCAAACTACCACAATTATTTAATTCCAAGTAGAAAATATTCATTATAATGTGTTTTTTTCAAGGGAAATATTAGGCTAGCGGCACTAGTTTATTAAAAATGAGTATTCATCGGCGTAATTATGCCAAGTCAGAATTGTTAGAGGCACCGATCCGTCAATTTTCCATCGCTTGTAGCGGCATGAAAATGGTACAAATCGTCTCTTGTAGCGGGGCTGTCATATGCGATTTATCTGCTGGCAGATGGCAAATCCCGATTGAAGCGGCAGATCCTATGCTTGCTGTATCTGCTGGGATTGCGCCCTCCAGCGTATGAACGCAACAAAGCGTTTCGCGATTTTTACTGTTTTTCAGGTTTTGGTAACTGGGTTCTGGTTAGGCTTAAAATTCTCTGTGATGACGATTTCTGTATAACATTGTGGCAGGGATATGTGCTTTGTACACATAGTACAGAGAGTAGCAGTTAGCATTTAGTCTTATGTCAGCGAAGCTTACGGTAGAAGTACCGGTATGTACTAGGAAGGCTAGGCGACATAATGGGTGTTATTTGACACTGTATCAGCAGAATGCGTGTGGGAGGGGAAAGAATATAAACTCGTTGTCCAAGGATTTAATATAACGAGGTGGTTGTCCATGGTGGTAGTTGCCTGGGGCAATGGTTGCACAGGAGGTGTTTGCCTGGGTGGTGGTTATTGCCCGGGTGGTGGTTACTTGGGGTGATGGTTGCCCGGGTGGTGGTTACTTGGGGTGATGGTGGATTGGTGTGGTGGTTGCGCAATTGATGGTTGCTTGGGGTGATGGTTGCTTAGGGTGATGGTTGCTCGGGGTGATGGTTGCTCGGGGTGATGGTTGCTTAGGGTGATGGTTGCTCGGGGTGATGGTTGCTTGGGGTGATGGTTGCTTAGGGTGATGGTTGCTTGGGGTGATGGTTGCTTGGGGTGTTGATTGCTAGGGGTGATGGTTGCTTGGAGTGGTGGTTGCTTGGGTGGTGGTTACTTGGGGTGATGATTGCTCAAGTGATGGTTGCTCGGGGTGATGGTTGCTTGGGGTGTTGATTGCTTAGGGTGGTAGTTGCACGAGTGGTGGTTGCTTGGATGGCGGTTGCTAGGTGTGGTGGTTGCTTGGGTGATGGTTGCTCGGGGTGATGGTTGCTTGGGTGGTGGTTGCCTGGGTGGTGGTTGCTTGGATGGCGGTTGCTTGGGGTGGTGGTTGCTTGGGGTGGTAGTTGCTTGGGGTGGTGGTTGCTTGGATGATGGTTGCTCGGGGTGATGGTTGCTTGGGTGGTGGTTGCTTGGGGTGGTGGTTGCTTGGGGTGTTTGTTGCCTGGGTGGTGGTTGCTTGGATGGCGGTTGCTTGGGTGGTAGTTGCTTGGGGTGGTGGTTGCTTGGGTGATGGTTGCTCGGGGTGATGGTTGCTTGGGTGGTGGTTGCTTGGGGTGGTGGTTGCTTGGGTGGTAGTTGCACGAGTGGTGGTTGCACGGTGGTGGTTGCTTGGGTTGGTGATGCCCCGGTGGTGGTTGCTTGGGTGGTGGTTGCTTTGGTGGTGGTTGCACGAGTGGTGGTTGGTTGGGGTGATGGTTGGTTGGGTGATGGTTGCTTGGGTGGTGGTTGCTTGGGGTGGTGGTTGCTCCCCTAACTTTGTCACCCTCCTCGGACGCTTGGCTTTACCCCCCCACCCCCCCCCCCCCTCCCCCCTCCTCCCCCCCATTCCCCCCCCCCACCCCCCCCTCTCCTACACCCCCCCATCCTCCTGCCAAACCCCACTCTCCCCCCCCCCCACCATAATCACTCCGCTCTCCCTCGCACCCCGGCCCACCCCTCCCTTGATCCCCATTCCCCCCCCATCACCTCCCCCCCCGCCAAACCACACCAAATCACGCACCCGAACACCATGGCACACCGCCCACTCGTTCAAACCCGTTATTTCAACGAAATGGATATAATTTTATAAATATAGCGGACACAGCTGCCAATCCTAGGCGAAAACAATACTGTTAGAACAAAAATTAATTAGCATGATATAATTAACACAGGGTGAGTATTAATATGCCAATGATACTCATATATGTATTTTCGGTGTGCAAGAATGGGTCAGTCGTTCAAACCAAGAAATTCTACATAGTTGTATTTTGACAAGTTGATTGATGATTGGGGTATCTTTATTATTTTAGAATCAAACTATCAAGACTAAAATAAATTACAAATCGAACCCAGAACTTAACTGGTTCAGATTACCGTCCTTAACCACTGGACTATGCAGTCGGATTATAATTTAGTTTTCTAGTATCTGGGACATATTACCTGGAAATCCCCTTTGTGGCTTGGATTGGACTATCTGTGATGATAAAGG
>CH002170.1:161595-203830 GCA_000149265.1 Ciona savignyi | reverse complement strand
TGCACGGTGGTGGTTGCTTGGGTTGGTGATGCCCCGGTGGTGGTTGCAAGGGTGGTGGTTGCTTTGGTGGTGGTTGCACGAGTGGTGGTTGCACGAGTGGTGGTTGGTTGGGGTGATGGTTGGTTGGGTGATGGTTGCTTGGGTGGTGGTTGCTTGGGGTGGTGGTTGCTTGGGTGATGGTTGCTTGGGTGGTGGTTGCTTGGGTTGTGGTTGCTGCTTAGGGTGATGGTTGCTTGAAAAACATGGTAGAACCGATAAAGCAGTGAAGTTCTTTTACCGTTTAAACAATGTCAATTCCGTAAATACACCAGTGTTGCTTACCGGGGGTTTTACGTAACGTATTGTATTAAAAAACATTAAACTATGTGTATGGCCTAAGAGAAGAGAGTGTTTTAGCTACGAAATACAACTTTACTTTAATATTATCGCTAGAAAGCCGATAATGATATTAATGCAGCTCCAATGCCTGTCACAGTCATAATTTTTGTATAAAATCTCATTGTTTAGGGTATTTCACCAGGTTTTTTATTTCTTCTTAAGTGTTAAATTAGTGGCTAATGCACTTACTCTCCACCAAATCTGATGATTTTTTTAAATGGGACCCATAATAATCTTGCAATGTCGGTACGAAAGATTTACACACCTACAAAACGTAAAATAACTGTATAAGCCATTGTACAATATAAACGAAGCTAACTAAAGTTAAATCAATGTTACGGTGCCACGCAATGAAGTTGACGCGCTATTTCCAATTCTTTTATTTGGTGTTTTAGCGGTAACTAAAAAATACATAAATTAATACAAGACATTATAAAAAAGAAAAACCATAACAAAATAATACCTTAACAATTGCACGTCCGTAACTTCTTTTGACTATTTATCATTTACTAAATAAATTACTGCCTCCTCGCAGCCGTCGTACCCAAAAAGGACTATACAATCACCCCATTCGTCAAAACTTAGTCGCTTCGAAGCGTACTTTTAATGTCAGCACCAGGCCCGGTGCTAGGAACCGCGGGGCCCAATTAGAAATGTGATGGCGGAGCCCCTACTGTCATTGGCAAAATTTATGGGTGTTTATATATCATAAAATACATACAAACTACAAAAATAGACATTTAATACTTGCTATAAAACAAATTAAAGGTAATGTGGATGCTTATTTACGATATATTGTTTTACTTCCAAACATATGTATATTGTTTAGCAACCATATTCATTATGACGTAACAGGCAGACACAGAAATATAAATTTGACTTAGTTACGATGCATAACAAATTGATATTATGAGAAAGAATATTATTTCACTATTTATTTTACGTTTCAGTAGTATTTTAAACCTCGTAATACAGAAAGACCCCCGCGAGCGCGGGGCCCCTTCAAGGTGCGGGGCCCAATTTGATCTAATCGGTCAAATCGGCCTAAAACCGGCCCTGCTGACACACGAGACTAACTAATTGCTGGTTAAGAATATATATTCTTCTACAAATGCATTTATGCTGGAGCAATATGCAACACCGCTAAAGTCAATCGATCGTTAAATTTAAAACATTTATACGGAATCTTGCAGAACAGACGACAGTGGTCATTGTGGCCCGATGTCTCTAAAACTGGTGTTTGCCTGAGCACAGCGGAATGATGGGTTCTACCAAATTGAAGAAACCTGTAAATCATCTACAACACACTGCAATAGCTCCGGTAACCCGACTGTGGGCGCGAGGTGAACTGACGATTACCCGTGACCTAAACCCTTTGGTTTCCCCATTTAAGAGTATAGGCATAAATATCCTATCCTATCATTTAAATTCTTAACCAATTTAAGTTTAAGTTGAGGAATTTAAAACTCTTTGAGATAAATTTTAATTGATTTAAAACACGTGGTGCATAAATTTCTGGATCGAAAGTCAAGTAACAAACTTTCCAGAATATCTGCGAGTATTTCTTATAGTACACTTTCTAAAGTTTAAAGCCCATATGGGGTGTTCTTGAGACCGTGTTATATATATTCGGAATATGTAATAATTGCTGGTAATTTTTTTTGTTTTTTTTCTGGTTAAATTTCAAATACATGATAGACTCGTCCCTTACACCGTTTTTTTTTGGTATAGTTGGTATATATATCGGTCGCGTTAACCATTAGGCCACACAAACGTACACGATCATTGTTTTTTTTTACCGAGCCAAGTTTCGAACCCATGATGGGCTCGTCACCAGGACCGTTTTTTTGTATAATAGTCGATATATGTATCGGTCGCGTTAACCATTCGGCCACACTACCGTACACCATCACTGGTTACATGCGCGCCATGTGGTCATTTATTTCGTTGCTTATTCCTCGTAAGGTGGCGCTAGTGTAACACTTATCGTTGTCGGAAAATCAGTGGGAATTGTAGGACCCAACAATTGATTAAAAATACCGATATATTTTGTTGAATTTCACATCCAATCTTTATTTTCTTGTAATTCCACCTAAACATCTCAGGTGCAAATGATACAAGGTTGGGCGAGTAGGAAGATCCCAATAACATTTTCAAGATATAGCGGACGGTGGACACGCTTGATATTTGGACCAATTTTCTTAAAATAATTATTATAAAACATGAGAAGGATGAAGGATAGAATTTTCATGTTTATCCCCCTAATTGGGAAACCAAGGAGGTTAACACACAGGCAATCGTCAAATCACCTCGCGCCCACCGTCGGGTTACCGGAGCTATTGCAGTGTGTTGTGTATGATTCACACGTTCCTTAAATTTGGTAGAACCCTTTAATCCGCTGGGTTCAGGCAATGTCCGTAAAGTGCTTGCCCAAGGACACAACCAACTATAGCTAGCGACCAGTTTTGAACCTGCAACCCTTCGGCTGAAGGGGGTCGCACTAAACTACCAGACTAATAGGTCGGACTATATTGGATCCTTGTGGTTTTATCGGGACGAAATACTAACAACTTTGTGTTATGTAATTGCTCAATCAAAACAACTCTTAAATGCAAAACATTTTGCTTGTTTTAGTCTTTCCAAAGCTTTTTGTTTGTTTTATATTCCTGTTTATCAACAGGAAATAATTAGCCTCATCGGAAACTATTGTGACGTGACATAAGTGTTTGTCATAAGGGCGGGTTGTTAAGGGTCTTTCAACTATGTTTTACCACGTTTTGGTGTTTACAGTAAAAGAGGGTTCCGTGGTGTAACGGTTATCACTCTGGACTTTGAATCCAGCAATCCGAGTTCAAATCTCGGCGGAACCTGTACTTTTTTTAAACATTTTTTGACTGCCTTTTCTATTTTTAGAGTATATTTACAGTGACACTGATTCATTTCTATGTGGTTATCAATTAACGCCAATATTGTTTTGTTTTATGACGTATTTTTTTTTATTAAACACTGCAATGCGGAACAATATGTTTGATTGATAGTTTCCGGCATCCCAAACGCTCTCTAAAACATATTTTATGCCAAACCGGGTTACCGCAAAGATGTGTTAAAGAGGTATTCCAGAGAAGCGACACGATTAAAATTTTCTAGAAAAAAACAACGGTCGTCTAGCCGTATGGTTAAAGCGACCGATTCATATTCCGATTTATATAAAAAACGTTCCTAGTGACAAAAGGGGTTCGAATCTTAACACGGTAAAAAAAGAAAAATGAAATTAATATTAAACTGACGCTTATTCAACAAAGAATAGTCGTCTTAAAAAGGAACAAAGGGTGAAATAGTCAAAACATCAAAAAATTAAATTAAATTACAACCGACAATAACGCACAATCGAGGTATTATAGTTCATTTTATGTTGGTCTATTATATGGCTCAGTTGCTTTAAAAACAAGGCATTTAGCAGATGACGTATTTGGAATGCGTGATTTCCTGTATACATGTATGACGCACTTTTAAAAAAGCTATCAACGAGTTTACGTGGAATAATGATGACTTGATCAGCCGTTCCCATAACAGTTGATGAACCTCTTGCCAAACTGATTTGTATGTGGGTTCACATTAGAAGGGCGTATATAACTTTGTAATGGTAATAAGTTGCATAACTTATTATTGATATAATTTTCTAACATATAGCATATTTTTAAATATATATTAATACCGAATAAATATTGCTTTCCATGGAGTTCTGTTTCACTTTAAGAAAATTGGCTAAAATTAAATAATACTGTCATCTGTGGCTACAAATATCATGTAGATTGTGAAATTAAACAACCTCTCGCGTCGAATAAAACACGTCGCGTCGAATTCTCATGAATGAGTTTCCCCAACAGTAAGCGAGTCACGGTGTACGGTTTCAAAAAGGTGAGTTGGTTCCAATGAATACAGTTGGACCTGGTAGTATTCACAGCCTAGATGAGCGTGTATTGTTTTGTAGTGTGGTACTATATTGCGAAACATATGGACATATATCCAATTAAACTGCATAGGGTAAAAACTTAATAAAAAAGAGTGTGGAATTTAACAGTCAAATAAAGTTGTTTGGATATGAGGTGTTGGATATTCAAGAAAACAATACCATCGAAACCACAGACGAGTACTTTTAAGCCACGTTGCAGCGTTTTAAAAAATGTTTTTAATTCGGCTAAAGTTTAAAAGTGTTTTATTATGTAGAGTATCTGTTCATGACTTTTTATTCCACTTATTCACAGTTAGCGCGGAGATACACAATTAGAAGCATGTTTCTATACTGTTATGACAACAAAGGTAAGTTGCAGTCTCGAAAAAGGCGACGATTGCACAAGTTATTTGACCAACCGCATAGTTATTTGAGAAATTACCCCGATAAGCTAAAGTATTTGAAATAACTTTCATATACGATTGTTTCATAACTATCTTTACAGCGTCAATCAGTGCGTAGCATCTTCATATGGTTAATTAGCAGTAAAATCACAGGTATTTAATTCAATTGATTTTGGTATATTGTTCGAAATAAGGGGTGTTTTATTTGCAGTATGCAATTTATTTTTCTCCTAAAGTATAATTAATTATTAACTGACAACTTGATTGTCCGTTCGGTTATGATGGACATATCTCATATCACTTTGTTTCTTTGAAGCGAGTAAGAAAGGTGATAATACGGGTCAATGGTCACTGTTCAAACAAACCAAATGTATCGGAAAAAACCAGGTTAGATTAAAAAAGCAAATATGTGAAATCAGGAGTGTTGTCAACGAAATTGATAAATTCGTTTTTTTGGGAAAGATCGTAGTTTCGTTTTAAATGAACCGTGCCATGAACAAATATGTGGGATGGGTTGCGTTGTGCCTTCCGCATTCATGGTTGGTATTCGTTTTGCCTGGTCATCTCTTGTGTATGTGGGATCGGTCAGAGCTGTAAACTTTAAATTGAATGTAAGAGTGTCCGAGGAAAAGTGGTGAGATCACACATTAGCAACACGTTCCAAAAAACTTATTTTTTTTATGTTAATACTAAATAGAAAGATAAGGAACGACAAAAGTATGAAAAAATAATTAGACAAATTGTTAAAATTCTAAGTGGATGTGCGAGTGGTGTTAAAGTGGATGTGCGAACAGTAAGTAGCCTACACAACGAATTTCCGAACAAATTTGACCTGATATTGGAAGTTTAACCTTAAATTGGATTTGGAAATAGTATTTTTACTTTATTATTTCGGGCTTGAAGTTATTTCTGTTGGTTCATGACAGAAAAATAAGGTTTTATATGTTTTACCCAGGAACTTGTAACATTCAAGTTATATAATGCGTTGGAGGTATATTGGACTTCTGATTGTGTTGTACGGGATTTATTTGCTTGTGGGCTCGGGGGTGTTCGTTGCATTGGAATATACAAGGGAGGAACAGGAATGTCAGAGAACAATCAAGGAAATTGAAGATACGATCAGAAAAGTGAACTCTAATCTGTCCGGATCGGAACAAGTAACAGGGGATGATTTCATTCAACTTATAAGAGCAAGTATCAACCCAAACATGGGATATCCTAGTTTTTGTATAAGAGCCGGTATGATCATCAGTTGCGTAACTATTCGGCCACTCGACCGTTCAAGTCATAGTTTGTTTAGCTGACTTTTGTTTGGTATTAAGTTTTCGCCTTTAAGCGGATAGAATTGCTAACCTATAGTAGTATTTTGATAATCTCGTCCTTATGGTTTACGAAATATGTATTGCGCATTCACACTGTGAGTTTGCGTTGTCAAAGTCAGCCTAATGACCGGTCACTGCGTATTTGAACAACACACCAAACGGACATTGCCTCGATCTTATGGATACAAAGCATACTGCAATTGCCCGGTAACCCGACAGTGGACACTCAGGTGACCTAAAGAATACTTGTGTCATAACGACTATCGTTGCTTTTCATCAAATTCAGTTTTATTTATAACATAATATAGCAATGTGGTTCTAATTTTTTACCATGTTACAGTTAATCCGAGAAGCACCGCAAAACGGAGTTCAATTTGATTCGAACCAAAATGCAAGTTGTGCTCATAACTGGAATTTCAACAAAGCCTTCTTTTTTGCTGGCACTGTTGTCACTACTATAGGCAAGTTTTGTTTGTAATCACCATTATTGTTTACAAAGTTAAGTGTTTTGACGCGCGGTTAACTATTGTGTGACCGCAATAAAAGTATTTAAAATATTTACCTGTTTGTACAAACAAACAGATCTTGTTGACGTAACAATACGTTCTGTGTGGTCGCTGCACAGTACCTATTACATTCCCATGAAAATTTAATTAACTTAGCAACCGTAAAACATGGCATTGAACCTACCCGTGGCATTGAACCTTCAGGATACAATTACGGTCACCATTACAATGTTCGTATAAAATGCCAACTATATTACAGGACGTTATTAAATTTCAACTACATTTTATATATGTGACCAAAGATTCCAATAAATCTAGTATTCTCTTAATTTCCGGATTATTAGAAAACGATTCCATTAATTGGTTGGATTTCATCTTAAAGAGGAAAATGTAACAAATGAAAGATCGGTTCATATAACCATATAGTATTTTGTATATTTTTGTAACCAGCCTCTCGGGTCTAGACCGATTAGCTGGATGGTCAGTACGCCTTTTAGCCGAAGGGTATCTGCTTCGAAACTGGTCACTAGCTAGACGAATGTGCTTTTGGACAAGGTACTTAACGGACATTACCTGTACCCAGCGGATTAATGGGTTATACCAAATTAAAGAAACGTGTGAATCATACACAACACGCTGCAAAAGCTCTGGTAACCCGACGATGGGCGCGAGGTAATCTGACGATTGCTCGTGTGGTAACGCTATTAGCTTCCCCATTAACCGATATAACATAAATATCCTATACTATCCTAACCAATGTCATGATAAACGAACGTTCACCACTCAGGTTATGGAAACATCTCCCCTCAAACTTATGGTGGACGTGTCTTCTGTATTTTGTACGCGGCTTTGGGGATTCCCCTCTTTGGTATCATGTTCGCAGCCCTCGGAGATAAGTTCGCTAAGATTTTCAAGAAGTTTGACGAGAAGATAACAACGAAGGTGAGCTTGTACGCCATCTGGCGGTCAAGGGCATGCGTGTTGATGTGACCTGGGCTGTGTATTTCTTAAATAACGTGTTTTAACGACTATTTGTTTTGCCGTATTTTACTGTTTATGTGCCATAATTTGCTTGATTTTCCATTATTTAATACTCGGGCCAATAACGATTAAAATAAAGTAAATATTACTTTTCAAATAAAGTAAATATTCTTTTCTGGGCCCATGCTTGTTTTGTCATTATTTAATACTGGGGCCAATAAAGATTAAAATAAAGTAAGTATTACACTTGAACGCTTGGTTATGACACTTTCTTACCACCCATGTATGCGCGCAGGCGAAGAGCTCTTTACTTCGAAAGCTTCTCGTGTTTCTCCTTGCAACGACGTCTCTATCGCTCCTGTGTTGCGTCATACCCGCCTTTATATTCGTCGCTGTCGAGAAATGGCATTATTACGAAGCGTTCTATTATTCGTTCATAACTTTGACGACGATCGGGTTCGGGGATTTCGTGGTTGGTGAGTGAATATGTCGTTCGTTTGACCGATTAGTAGGTGGGTTAGTGCGTCGCCTTTCATCCGAAGGGTTGTTGGTTTGAAACTGAGCGCTAGCTAGTCGGTTGTGTCCTAGAGCACTTAACAGACATTGCCTGAACCCAGTGGATTGATGTGTTCTACAAAATTAAATTAATGTCTCAATCATGTTCGGCACTGTGTTCTTGCCTCTAAGCGAATAGAATTGCCAACTTAAAAATGTCAAGCATTTGTAGAAAAGATGAATATTGTAAGACTGCTGCAAGGTCGCTAATGGATTGGAAACCAGACATTGAGATTAGAATAAAACCTGGGGTTATAATATAAGTGAACATATATAGGAATTTACACTTAAGTGACTTACTTTTTAATTTGAGTAAAAAATAACTTTAACTTTTAAAAGTAAAAATGTTCTAAAAATCAAAATTCTAATCTTATGCATGAAAAGGTATAAAACCTACTATGATTATAAGTGAAAATGATGGTACCAGTATGAATGCTAACATTGCAGCACTGTCCGTACCGAACTGAAGTTGGGAATGTTGTTGCTATAAACGGTGTTTGTCTCATCAGGTGCCAACGCCGACCTAACCTACCCAACCGTGTATAACGTCGCAGTCTATTTCTGGATCTTATTCGGCTTGGCATATATGGCAGCCGTGATCAGCATCTCAAGCGGATACATGAAAGAAACTGGTAAACGATATTTATATCACTATTATTACCAGCACTCGCTTATCTGTGTACTTTCGATTTTATTGTGAGGCATCTCCAACTCAGAATCAATGTTTTTTTACAAGGTCTGTGTTTAACGGCCCTTGATTCGAACACTGGAATAGATTTTATTAAAAATATAACGTCACTTTCCTAAACGTCTCAATTCGCAAAAAGTTATCTGTTTATTTGGTTTAATGCTTTTCTCTCACAAAAAAGGTTCTTGCTTACCAACAAACAGAATTCCATCGACAATAGCTACAGATTTGTTTCAGGAGAATAACAAATTTTTAATAATGGGACTATTAAAATTTATAGAGCAAACTATATTGAGGAATATATTGTTGTGGTTCTGGTTTGTGGTTATAAATAGATTGCCGTAAACGGTATCTTTTTGGCTGGTGGTTTTATTTGCGATCTTAGGTAAACAATCACGTTTTACACGGTCTGTCGTAATATTAGGTTTATGACTTCATGAAAGAACCTTTTAAATTAAGTTAAAAAATGCGCGATATTCATATTTATCCCCCTGAATAGAAAAACGAAAGGAGGTTAACACACGGGTAATTGTCCAATAACGTTGGGTTATCGGATCTATTGTATGGTGTTAGGTAAGATTGGGCCGTTCCATCAATTTAGTAGAACCCATTGTTGCCCAAGGACACATCCGACTAGCAAACGACAAGTTTCGAACCTGCAACTTCGGCTGAAAGGCAACGCAATAATCCAGCTCGCTTTTCGGTTGATTGTTTCGGTCAACGCCAAATAACCTGGCAGATCACCACGGTGTAAAACAAAAACCTGTGTGCGATATAGTTCAATCATTTTGTCGGAAGAAAAGTTATTACCCGTACCGCGTAAATACTGCGGTGGCCAATCCGATAATGCGGTTTGTAGCATATTGAACCCGGCATGCCTACTTGATTCCTACCACAAGATTTATTTCTTCTCAATGACCACTATTCAGGAAACGTTCTTAAATTTTCAGGTGTAATTCTACATAATTAATATGGGTGAAAAATTATTTAAAAAGATATAAGTTAACATATATCTAAACAAGTATTTAACTCAATAATTGTCAGTGTTTAATGATTGTAAACGGTGTGTCATAATAGGTGGACGGGAACGCATATTTTTTATGGTCTCTTCCCTATATTCCACAAACCACACTATATTAGATATAGCGTGCAAATAAATGAGAACTAAGAAATTAACCCCCTAACTTTACATAAATACAATATCAGAGCTTTCCCGTTCATGTGGAATTATTGGCCGTCCATGTTTGAAACCTGGTAGTCCGCTGTGCACTACTAAGCATACAGAGCACATGTTTTAGTTTGTGGATCATAATCAGATACTTATTTATCTAGCGGTACTCAATCCTACGTTGTTTATTATCGTTATGAAGATCGTGTACACGCTGATGCCAGATGTTTTTGTTTGTTTTCAGGGAAATCAAACAGACGTAAGGTTAAACAAGGGGAGCCTGACGTCATCGAATCAGGCCCGGACGGTATTTATAACGCTACAGATGATATTGCGCTACCTAACGGAGAGTCGACGCACAACAGTTTTCCACAAGATGGCGACGAAAAGCCGGTTACAACATCGGCTTGAAATTGATTTATTTTGCTTTTCTTTGTTTGTTTTATATATGAAACCGTAGTTGGATTCATTAATCCATCAATAGAGAATTTAGTCATCAATTGTCGTGTGTTAGTTTGGTATGTTTAGAACAAGTGACAATATAGAAAGAAGGCGACAAACTTACGCTACTAAAATCAAGTCGAAAAAACAATTGAGGATGTAAGATAAGATATTCATGTTCATCCCCGCCTGCAAAGACACAACCGACTACCTAGCGACCAGTTTTGTACCAGCAACCCTTCGACTAAAAGGCGTCTAATTTACCAACCAATCTTGGCTTTTGATTGTTAAGTATGTGTAAATCGGTTTTGATCATACAATCAATTGCGATTAAAATCATTAGTTCGACAAATTAAAATTTAGTCTGAAAAAAACTTATACTAACTCGAATAAAAGTGTGTCGACCAATGCAGTGGTGTCTGCTGTGAGGAACGCCAGCAGACAGAGAGAACTACTTGAACACATGAAGTTCTACTGGTGTGGACAACCATTCCAGGTGCACACTTACCGAGGCATATTGTATTTAAGTATGCAAAACAATACTGCACTTTACGTAAAATTAACATAAAATACAAACAACGCGCATAAAATTAGTATCAAATTTCCATACACGCCATCAATTCAGCGCATGGTTGCTCCGTTTCATTTTACTTAATATGTGTGATACCAGTTTATTGGAATGGCTTGACTTATTCTCGGTTGTTTGGAAAATCTCGTCAAACCATAAATTCACCAGAACTATTGTATATACTATATAGTAAGAGAGAGAAAATATTTAATAGTTTCAGACATGTTCAGGTGTAACAAAAAATGGTGTTACGTCGATTTAGCTATAGCAGTGTCGGTACTAAAAAGAATAACTGGGAGATACCCAGTCGGTTGTTGTAATGGCAAGGAACTTGCGTTACCCAAGCCAACTATATTGGTTTGTTGAATGCAAAACACTGCATTCGGTCGGGGAACCCGATTATCGTTGCCAAGTAATCGGTCGGATATAACAGTGTGATATTGACCGTCATTCAAAATGATAGGATAGATTCATATTTTTCCTTTGGAATGGAAAATGAAAGGGGCGTTAACACACAAGCAATCGTTAGATCACCTTGCGCCCACCATCAGGTTATCAGAGCTATTGCGGTGTGTTGTGTAGGATTCACATTTTCCTTCAATTTAGTAGAACCCATTAATCCGCTGGGTTCAGGCAATGTCCGTTAATTGCCTCGCCCAAGGACACAACCGACTAGCTAATGACCAGTTACAACTCGCTAATGACACCTACAACCATTCGGCGGTGGGTTTGTTTTTAACAGTTTTTTAAAAAGAATAACAGTGCGGGCTTTTAAATGTTAAAAACCAAATCCACCGCTTAAAGTACGCAGAAGCGGGGAGCAAAATGCTCTCACAGTTTCTGGTAACTCCGCAGGAAAGGTATAGTTTATCACTAATTTTGGCGCCCGTT
Organism: Ciona savignyi; assembly: GCA_000149265.1. Taxonomy (NCBI): domain Eukaryota; kingdom Metazoa; phylum Chordata; class Ascidiacea; order Phlebobranchia; family Cionidae; genus Ciona; species Ciona savignyi. The sequence continues at coordinate 191,976 of CH002170.1, read as the reverse complement.
TCCACCACTGTGTATATACAGTCGCTAGATTATAACGAAATTAGAAAACACACGGCGAGGCTCCTGTAGTAATAGTAAACAAACCGGCTATATTCTACCCAATACGTCATGGGTTTTACGAGGACAGGTCTGATAAGTTGTTGCATTTGTAATGGTGCATTATACGAATGGCTGTGCTGCTGTTGCAACATGTTACATGAAACAACAAGTGTTAGTTGAGAATATTATGAAGCTAACAGCGTCTGGTGTCAACTTCCTAGAGTTGGAAGTGACAATAAATAATCATTCAACGTCGAAAACAGGAAAGAAACGACATTAGATTGGCAACTTCTTCATACATGGCAACTTACTACGTGAATCGGTTACCGCAGCGAATTAGTTTCACAGTCGAGTAGTAATGCTTGTTCATATTGTTAGGATATGGAAGAACAAACTTAAATATAGAAGCTGGGTGTACTAGTATAATACTCTGCATTTTAAGTAGCATGAATAACAGTAAAGATTAATAATGAAAGAACAAAAATTAATTGTTTTAAAGATGGAAAGGTGACGCTATTTATTATATGCCGTCTATGTATATTTGGAAACGTCAATTATACTTGAATATTACAGCTCATGGGTTAGAACAATACGATGATAGAAACGTTTTGGCCGCATTTTGTAAGCGCCCAGGTGACATGGGCAGTATTGGCCGCCATTTTGATTCCTTACGTCATATGGCAGTGGGTTAAAAGACCGAAGAACTTTCCGCCGGGACCAATTGGCTTACCAGTCCTTGGTATAGCGGGCAGCATGACGAATCGAGCAGAAGTCGCTTTGACGGTGAGTGTGTGATATGAATGCTTGTACGCCATGGTCGCAGAAGGAACCTGATGACGTGTCAAGTGTGATTGAGTTCAATATCCTCGGTTCAACCAATTTCGCTTCTTAGAACGACGAACAATGTCAAAACAGGCTCCATTATGAACTAATGCGAAATTATTCGTTAATAATATCCTTCGTTGGTGATTTAGGTTTGTTACAGATTGACTTGTAACTTTTCAATTAAATTAATAATGGTAAAACAGGGGAGAAAATGTACATTAGGTTCAACGCCGAGAGAGGGGAAAGGGGTATGGCACCACGTATATATGTCCCCTCCTTTAAATTCGCCAGTGGTGCCATTGCTACCTTCACACCAACGGCTAAATAGCAATTTCTTCTATTGTTTGGCTGGTTGCAAACATCGATGGCATAGACAGGTTAACAACCAGTAACACAGGTTTAACCATACGTCATTTTGTTCTCTCCATTATGTCTATTCACTGACGTGTTTTAAATAGTGTATTTTGCCGTTTTATCCTGTCTCCTGGACTTTAATTAATTCTAATGTAACGAAACGGCGAAAAAATGCACAAGACTAAAAAGCGCAACTTTTCGCAGAAAATCGGTTGGAAATACGGCCCGATCGTTGGAGTCAAGCTACTGAGGAAGTTCACTGTGGTACTTAACAGTGTGGAAAGCATCAATGAGGCGCTGGTGAAACAAGGACACATCTTTTCCGGCCGTCCTGACAGCATTATGTTCCAAGCTTTTACCGGGGGAAGAGGTGGAGTTATTAGGCTGATTTGAACATGATGGGCCCCTCACCATACCGTTTTTTATGATTGGGTAGATGTATCGGTCGTGTTAGCCGGTCGGCCATACGCCCTTTTACTTAACAGATTTTTATTATGTAATCTAATGATTAACTAGTAATAACACCAATAACACCACTTAGTTTAGTTTAGTTTTTGTTTCCACGATAAAAACACGAAACAGAACCTTTGATAAAAATCTGGAAAATGGAAAAAATACAGTAAAACGGCAGTCGTTAAAACACGTATAAAATCCAATCAATTACTTAATTTGTTTTCACCTGTGTGAATTAATATAAATATTATACCACAAGGTAAATATTTCTTTGTTTGGCTCTAGGAATCTTAGCTATTGATGGAGCACGTTGGAAAGAGAATCGGAAGTTTGGAACCACCATATTGAGGAAGCTGGGAGCAGGCCGGGCGATCATGGAAGAAACGATTGTGGTGAGGCATCATAAGTGGACTTGTCCGAATTTATTCTACTTCAAATTACTTTTACACCAATAATTTCGAATCTAGAAATTTGAATCTGCTAAACTTGAAGAACAGGCAAACTATTTTTTGTTTTCAATTTAACCTACATATATAGTAGTGCGCATGGGTCAATGAAATAATTATGCTATTTATTCATTAACAACACTCTCTCAATAAGTAGTAACGTGCCCAATTGTTTTTGTCCTAATTAGTAAATGCAAGTACTCCGGCCAGAATTGTGTAGAAAATAAATACATTTATCAACTAAAGGGTTTTGATTTTTACAATTTAAAAAATATTTACACAAAAACTTAACTTGCTATCCTTACAGGATGAGGCCACGTATTTCTGTGAAGCGTTGCAGATAATCAAGAAGAAACACTTCAATATTGCGGTAAGATTTTGTTGAGTGTGCTGGTGGGGTATTAGAGGATTTCTTAGGATGATTCAGGCGGTTCGTGGAGAACATTTCATGTGTTTTATCCCGGTGGGAGGGAATGATACTTTATTACACTGACAACCGTGGGATTGCCTCGAGCCGTTCGTCAGGTTACTGTGGCTGTTACTGTGTTTGTGTGACTAAGACGTGTATGGTGATTCATTTACTTTACTCCACTAAGTATTAAGGCGAATCAGGAACTTAACCAACCTTCCATGTCCGAATGGTTAACTCGACCGATACATACACCGCATTGTATGCAACGAGTCAATGCTGGGTTTCAAACTGAGCCTGGTAACAAAATGTATAAGGTAGACTGTGAACCCTCTAATCGACTTAGCTAACCTGGCTTTACAAGTCGCTGACATGCTGGCTTTACAATTTAGTGTATGCTGGTGGTTTAACTGTCCCGTCAGTTGCCATCTAATATAACACTGTTCTTCTCCTACTGTGAATTGGTTTATACTTTGTCCATTTTCTCTCCAAATAGAAAATCATCACCCACTCTGTTGCCAACGTCATATGCAGCCTGGCATTCGGTGAGCGATTCAACTACGACGACCTGAGGTTCATAAACACAGCGCGGGCGCTTGTGGATTGGTTCAACGACAACTCCAATACCTTCATGGTAAAACATCCAAGTAATATGAAGCAGAAGAATATCTGCGTAAACTGCATCTTATTTCTGTTGCGGTATTAAATCTACGACTGAACTTAAAGTGCTTCCAATTAACATGTACTTAAAGCAGAATTAAGGCTTATTGTTAAAATTCCATTTTAAATTTTCTAATCGTTTCTCAGTTGTTGGTTTTCGCTCCTTACCTGAGACACGTCTGGCCGTTCAGCAAAGCCGTGAAGAGTCTGCAGACGTCACGTGACAAGGTATAATTCATCATTAGTTCATTTTGCAACCAATCGAGGGTTGCAGATTCAAAAGCTGGATAGTCGGTTGTGTCTATTGCTTATACCAGGTGGGTTAATGGATGGGTTCTACTAAATTGAAGGAATGCCTCAATCATACACAAAAAATGTAATAGCTCCGGGTAACCCGACGGTGGGCACGAGGTAATTTGATGATTGCCCATGTGTTAAAGCCGCTGGTTTTCCCCTTCTCTGGGATAAACCTTGAATATTATATTATATACCTCACTTTGTCAGCTGAGTTTCTGCAGCTATTTTAATCTGCCAAATTTAAAATTTCACAATATTGAATTTCAACATACATATACGCAGCTATATAGTATGCTCAAGCCAATCATCCAAGCACACAAGGACACGCTGGACAACTACGAATACAGGGACTTCATTGAGGCTTATCTACAAAAGATCCAACAAACCAGTCATGACCCGAATTCATTTTACTCAGGTAGACTCTAAATAATCATGTTTGGTCGGAAAACGCATTATAACGCATGACAAGTTCACCAGAATAACGCAGTTGCTTCTCACACAATCCCGGTACAGTCTCATAACTAAGTTGGGTAAAGCCGGAAGATTTCCTTACATCCGAAAGGTTAATTTATCGAAACTCTGTCTTTGTCGTTTTTGTTAATACTTATAGCGAACATCAACCGAATTCTTTGAAAGGAAAATAGGAAACGTTTTAATTATATACAACACACTAAAATTACTGCAGTAACCTGATGGTCAGCTTAAGGTGGTTTACGCGAAATGGTTTACGCGACGGATACATATACAGACTCCTATACAAAAACGTAGTGACGGTCCTATCATGAACTTCTAGTGACGGGCCTATCATGAACTCGAAACTTGGCTTATTAAACAAAAATGTCTAAAAAGTGGTAATCAACACAGAATATCAGACGGATTAAATGTTCTTCAGATGCTGAACTTCTGGGCAACGTCCGTGACTTATTCGTTGGGGGAACCGACACAACCGTCTCCACCCTACGATGGTCGATCGTGTATCTCATTAATCGACCTCAAGTGCAAAAGAAGGTAGGAGGATGCTTGGTGTAGTGGTATCTGCTGCTCGTTTATGCAATGTCATGATAAGTTATTTAGTAAATCACAACTGGGTACAAGAGTAGCGGACCGTTATAATATATTGATAGTACAGGCGAAACTAGCTATGTCAAGAATAATCTAAATGCAAGGGAATCGAACTATTACAATTATGGCTTATAATCTTATATAAGTTGCAGAATATTAACTTTTCTAAACAGATCCAGAAGGAAATCGACAAGGTAATTGGGCCAGATGCGAGACCGAAAATGACACATCTTGATGATATGCCATATACAAACGTAAGCATAACTTCATTTCTGGGATTCAATATTTTCTCTGTATTTTATGCTCATTACTATCTATGTCACTCAAATGCAGCTCGTTTCACCACATTCACTCCCAGGCTTTCATGACCGAGATGCTACGGATCCGGATCCCTGGACCACTGGGTCTCGCGCATCGGGCGATGGAGGCGACCAAGTTGATGGGATACGACATTCCAAAGGTGAGAATTATGATAACTGATGGGAAGATCAGTTATATTTATCCGCATAAATGTGGAAATGCAGGGGGGTTATCACACGGGCAATCGTCAGATTATCTCGCTTACCGGAGCTATTACAGAATGTTGCGTATGATTTATACCTTTAAGTTGGTAGAACCCGTCAATTCACTGGGTTTAGGCAATGTCCGTTAAGTGCATTGTTCGTATTGATGTTCCAGGAGAAGAAATACGTCTCACTATATTAAGCTTAGCTTTTATTATTTTGTTAGTTTCTATAGTAAGGTTAGGTACCCAGAGCCTTGATAATAGAACAATAAGAAATAACAAATAAGTAGCGACAAAATCATATCAACGTGGATTTTTTTGTGGTAAGCCAAATAAAGGGTCAAATTGTGCGCTTAGCGGGAGTTGGTGGTTTTAGACCGAACCCTCTACGTGCAATGTGGAAATTACGGATTTTTTAAATTAATGCCGCGATAAAAATACATGGGTACACAAATAAACGTAGTGTTTTTTTTCATATTTTTTACTTGAAACTGGTTACCCAACCGAAATGCATAAAAAGGGCGTGATGGACCGAGTTTAACACAATATACAGCATGGATTTATATTTTAGAAAAATTGTGGACGTATATTTACCCCATTTTGGGGGGGTCGCAAATAATATCGCATTTTTTTAATTACGGATATATTTTTTTACGGAATTATCCAAACCAGGATACCCAAGTGATAACGAACTTCTGGGCGGTTCACCATGACCCCAAGATATGGGGTGACCCCGAGGAATTCCGACCTGAACGATTTCTTGACGCGGACGGAAAATTTGTCAAGCCCACACACTTGGTGGCGTTCTCTATGGGTGAGTGATGAGTAAGCAAGTTAATTAAATATATGTATATATGTAAAAAAAAAATTAAATATATGTGCGATGGTGTGGCCGAATGGTTACCGCCACCCATACATATACCAACTATATAATAAAAAAACGGTGTAAGGGACGAGCCCATCATGGGTTCGAAACTTAACCCGGTAAAAAAAATTAAAAAAATATATGTATGTACGGTGGCGTGGCTGGGAGGTGACTACTTTTCTCTCTCAAATCTTTAACGTTTTCGACGCCAGGATCGAGGTACTGCATGGGGGAAAGCATAGCTAGAATGGAGTTCTTCATATTTGTCGTCGTCATGCTTCAGCGATATCATCTCCTGCTAGCACGTGACGACTCTCCTCCTATCAACGAAGAGTGTTTGAGGTGAGGTTTTTTTTACCAATTTTTTCTGTTCACAAATTTTATTTTATTTTTTTGTACACAAATTTTATTTTATTTTTTTTTACACAAATTTTATTTTATTTTTTTTTACACAAATTTAATTTTATTTTTTTTTACACAAATTTTATTTTATTTTTTTTTACACAAATTTTATTTTATTTTTTTGTACACAAATTTTATTTTATTTTTTTTTACACAAAATTTATTTTATTTTTTTTTACACAAATTTAATTTTATTTTTTTTACATACAAATTTTATTTTATTTTTTTGTACACAAAATTTAACTTCTAAATTACTAGTGTTGGAGAGTAGACTTACCATAATTGACTTTGCCCTGAGATGTTCTAAATGCGAGTGTTTGTCCGGCCGAATAGCTTGGTGGGTTAGTGCGTCGACATTTACCCGAAAGGTTGCAAGTTAGACAGTGTTCGTTAGCTACACGGTTGTGTCAATTGGCAAGGCACTTAACGGACATTTCCTGAACACAGTGGATTAACAGGTTCTACCTTATAAAAGGAATGTCTTAATCATATGCAGCACACGGCCATATCTCTACTATTTACATTCAACATATTTTTTATAATATAGAGTTTCATATCTTTATAACATGGTCGTTTCAGATCGGGTCAATTCCTCGTTCCCCCGAGCCATGAGATGCGAGTGAAGGAGAGATTCTCACGTGAGAAGTCGATCATGGAATACAACCAGCAAATGTGGGATGATTAACAACACTTGACCATTTGTTCCATTATGTCAGCTGTATTTGGAAAAATATGATAAAGGCTCATCTATATATTTTGAAGTTACTTTAAATGAGGCACCAGAAATACACTTATTTGAATTGGATCACCAACATATTGCAATGTATTTCATCAATTTGTACAAAGTGTCGCATTGTAATCGCGCAAATAAACAGAAGTATACTTAAAGTGTTTTCTTTTTGGGCTGATGATTCGAAATAAACCTCTAGTTACACTTACTTGTAAAATCAAAGGAACAAGGGAGAGTTTTGTATTTATAATAAGAAAGACGTGCGCTTCGTACCACAGTGCTATTGTTTAGGCATATGTATAACGAATCGCATTAACTACCTTCACTACCTCAGGTTAAAATCCAAGATAAAAACGCATATTGGACTTTGTGGAGTAGCTGATTCTACGATAACCATCTGCTATCTAATTATTAAGTTTCCTCAACAAACATTTCGATATTAATTCGTTTTTTTCTACTTATTTTTCTTCGTCACCATCGTGGCAGGCATGTCCGGTTGCCAGGTCATTAGTAATTCCAACTGGCACGCTGATACAGTTTCCTCGACATTGAATTTCACAAAATGAGAATTCCACTATTGGGTAAAATGTATAATAAAGATGACCATTTTTCAGAATGTTTGGCCTAATCGCTGATATCTTCTGAACGAGAAAGAATATTTACTCGAAATTTATAAAACAGGTTCTGATGTAATTTTAATTCCACCCAGCTTATTACAGGAACCTCCTCAAACATAAAAACACTATAGTAATACTGGTATGAAATAGCTAAAACCTCAAGACCATAAGATACAGAATTTAAATATGAACAAAATGTTCCGGCACCATACCTTGATCCATATTTCATGAAAGAAACCAAGCCTCACTAAAGCTGCTGATCAGTCTCATTTATATAACATATCACAAGCATCACAATATTCCATGAAGTAGCAAATTATTACTTTTAGGGAATTTCCGATAGACCGAGAATTCAAGCAAGATACCAGAAGTTCAATACCCAACGAGACGGACACACGAGAAATATCCATCGGGGTCAATCTTGTATAGGCGCAAGTCATTTTCTAATCAATATGAAGTTGCACATTTATTGGTTTCAAATAAAAATCAATTTCCCATATTCAAATGTCTTTTATACCATTAATGTAAACGTAACCTCACACCTTTTATTTTTGTGAAGTGCTGATAATAGCACAAAAAGAAACAAACTAGAATCTTAATACCGACAATAGACTACAAGACAATACTGAATATGAATTATTTCAGATCATTTCGATTTTCTCCCCGAATAGACATAACCTTGTCTCCCCGAATAGACATAACTTTATTCCACGAAGCTTAACTCACCCGGACACATACTAATTAAGTGTGATAAACACGGATTAGAAATCAACTAAATTAGACCGGAAAATTACTTCGACAAGATAGGAATTAATCTGCTACACATAATCCCTGTTTTCCGAACAAATTAAAAACTTAAACTTCTAACGCCACAATAATCATATCAAACGAGTTCATACGCACTTCCAGCGCCCATTTAAACTTATAATCGTTTTAAGGTTATTGAACGAATGCTATAAAAGAGACCGGTGCTGTGACACAACCATCATTTGAACACTGCAATCAACGATAACCACAACAAGAAGATGGAATCTTACAAGGCAGAGCTTCAGGAGTCAACTGTTCCCGACATCGAGAGTTTGTTCGCTGTCGACCAGCAACTTCGGAAGTTTGAGGGCGACATCCGGGCCAGGTACGTTTGGAGCGGTTTTGTTTCGTTTTGTGAGATTTAAAGTTTGTTACGAACAAGATTAAACGGACATTTATCGGACTCTCGTAAGTGTGTAGACAGCCTTTATTAGTGGTTATTGTAATATGCTCAGTGTCGAGTTGTTGGAGCTATTACAGTGTGTGGATGGTTGGTTTATTTATATCCTAGTGGGGGGAAAGCCAGGGCGTAAGATACCTCATGCCCTTTATCACGGTTTTGAACATTTGCAGGGTGTGAATTATTCTATCAAACTGAGAAGTTCCCAATCACAATTTCATTTTAAGTTATAACTACAACTATGACGTCACAGATATGGAATGTTCGAGAAGACTAGAAACGCGATTGATCGATACGAAGGGTTGGACAGCTTCTCCCAGGGGCACAAGTGGTGTGGGGTCCACGTATGGGAGGATGGTAGTGTGACGTGTTGGGAGTGGGTTCCTGACGTCAAAGCAGTCTATTTGAAAATAAGCAGTGGTGAGTATTTTGACGTGCTACGTAGAATATTACCAAGATTACTAAATTAACGACGACTTGGTATGCTGAATCTCTACCTAAAGTAGTCAATAGTTTTTACATTATATTTTTATTCTATAGAAATGATTATCCTATAAAATAACAATATTATACCCCGTGAATAGGAAAACGCAAGGGGCGTAATCACACTGACAATCAACAGATTACTTAGCGCCCACCGTCGGGTATATTGCAGTATGTTGTACATGATGATAGTGATATTGCTACAGTTTTTGTGCAACCCATTTATTAATTGTTTTTTTACCGAGCCAAGTTTCGAACCCATAATGGGCTCGTCACTTGGATCATTTTTAGTATAAGAGTCGGTATATGTATCGGTCGCGTTAACCATTTGGCCACACGACCGTACAACTTATTCATTAATCCACTGGAATCATGTCATTTCCGCTTAGAGCTTACCCAAGGATACAACCAACTAGATAGCGGTTGGTTCGATCCTACACCCTTTAAGTTATCGGTCCAACGCAATAGAATATCAGGAACTTTTTTTCTTCAATGTGTTTTCCGCAGACGACTGTGAGCCAAGAAAGTTCGAAGCCAGGGACTTCGGGAAATGGGAGTTACACATCCCTGCTCGCAGTGACGGAACGTGCGCTATTCAGCATCTGAATGAGCTTAAGGTTTGTATGACAACCATAAGTTTGAATCCGGAAATGTTCTTATGTTATGACTTGCTGAAGGAACAATAATCTTCCGTATGTTTCATTGATAATGCGATATGAGAAACTCTTTTGCATGATACGTCACATATACCTCATAAGTCTACTTCTTACCATAATTTTTAACGTGTCTCTCTTTCTAAAATGGACAATCGTTTAAAGACAAAAGAGTTTTTTTTAACGTTAGCCTACTTAGCAAATTATACTTGGTAAAGTTAAAACAGGCTCAAAATATTTTATACATTCCGATCTCAGTTGATCATCGAGACACACGACAACGAACGAATCGAAAGGATTTCTCCTTGGGCAAAGTATGTTCGGCAACAATCGGGGGATTCTATAATGAAGTGGTTCTTCTGGAACCCACCTCAACACCTGCAAGAGGTAATAGTCTAAATATCTCCGAGGTCTTGGGATAGGATTTTCATGTTTTATCCTTGAATGGGAAAATGCAAGTGCAAACGTCAGATTACCCATCCACCAGTTATCCTTGGCACTGTCTTTAAATTTATCTATGCGGATATTTCCCGACTCAAAACATACATACTCTTATGGTCTTTCCAAGGCTTTTATCGATGCTTCATCTTTGATACAGAGATTTCTGTCATTCTCATGGCATTATTTGTTTAACTGGGCACCGTTTGATTACCTTAAGCTATTGCGGTGGGTTGTATTTGATTGAAGTGTTCGTTTAGTTTGTATTAGAGCCATTTAGCAGTATGCAAACTTAGGGTATAGGGAAGAGGATAGGATAGAACGACTAGTACCCTGTCAAGCTGGCATACTTTATATGGTTTGGACTGCGGACAGATAATTAAGTGTAGTTGGGATTCGTGTAAGCTTAATTTAAACAAATATCGACGCAGCAACGCATCATTCGAATGATACCAAAACCCGATCGTCTTCGACTCTACGAAGCCCACGTCGGGATTGCGTCTGATCGGTACGAGGTGGCCACATACAAGCACTTTACGTCGAACATCTTACCTCGGATACGAGATCTCGGATACAACAGTCTGTTGCTCATGGCTGTGGTCGAGCATCCGTGTTATGCTAGCTTTGGTCAGCAGACAACCAACTACTTTGCTCCTTCGAGGTAAGTGATCAATGTCCGGGTAGGATACGGAACAAATGATTCATAATAATGGTTGAATTACAATATTGAGGTTTCTCCGCCAGAAGCGTTATCACAGACAATCGAATTGTCCTACGATAAAATAACATACGTTGTGCGGTCGTGTGGCCGAATGGTTAACACGACCGATACCGATTTCGATATAAAAAAAACGATCTTGATAACGAGCCCATCCTGTTTTCGAATCTAAGCCGGTTAAAAAAATACGGTACGGTCTTGTGGTTGAACGCGGTTATGCAAATTCTATACATAAACGCTCTTGGTGACCCTAAAAGAGGTTAAAAATCTACCTTTTAAAAGACGTCGGAATCACTTGTAGTTTACCGCAGTCGCTTTGGGACACCGGACGAGCTGAAAGATTTGATCGCGACCGCTCATTCAATGGGTATCTACGTCATTATGGATGTGATGCACGGAGAAGCATCAGCGAATGTTGAGGACGGGTTGAACATGCTGAATGGGGCTGATGGAGGGTTCTTTGTGGACGGTGGAAATGGTGGAGATGATGTCACAAGAAAGTTCGATTTCACCAAGTAAGCGCCATCTTGTTATATGATATGATATTCATGCTTACGATATTTATATACTCGTGAATGGGAAAACCAATGGGGTTATCACACAGGTAATCGTCAGATCACCTTGCGCCCACCGTTGAGTTACCGGAGCTATTGCAGTATGTTGTGATGATACACATATTCCTTATATTTAGTACAACCCAATAATTCGCCGGGTTCAGGCAATATCAGAGACGACCAGCTATCGACAAGTTTCGATTCTGCAACCCTTGGGTTGAAAGGCGACGTGCTAACCCACCAAGCTATTCAATAGGATTATAATTAAGGTCAATACAAACCATGTAATGTCATCTATAGTTAGTTCAGCAAGGACAATATAATACGGAGATATAGGAAATATATTTCACGACCAGTTAATCAATATTTTTTCCAAACCATTTTGATAGATTTATTCGACAAAAGAACTGTGCAAATGTGTAACATTAATTTTCCCACGTGATTAATCACAAATAGTGTCAGAGTCAGTCTTTATTAAAATAACCATGGGTTGGGATAGAGTTAAAATACAATACCAACTACATTCAAATATATACCTTCCGTAGTCTATGCAGTGACTCCTAAGACCATAGGTAGTATATTGACCAACCACTTAATTTAGATGGGAGACTCTGCGTTTCCTACTTTCGCAACTTCGCTTCTACCTGGACGAGTTCAAGGTCGACGGATTCCGATTCCGCGAACTCACAAGGATGGTGTACCTGGATAACAGCGCCGGTGAGAGCTTTAGGATGGGACATGCATGTTTATCCCCCGTGGATGGGAATACCAAGGGGGTTAACACACGAGCAATCGTCAGATCACCTCGCGCCCACCGTCGGGTTACCGGAGCTATTGCAATGTGTTGTGTATGATACACGTGTTCTTTTAATTTGTTAGAACCCATTAATCCACTGAGTTCGAGCAGTGTTGCTGACTAGCTAGTGACCAGTTTCGATCCTTTAACCTTTCGGTTGAAATGCGCCACACTAAGCCACAGATTGAAATAACTTATCTAACAGGACTAGGGACACAAGCTAATCTTACTGTTATCCGTGAGATACAGATGATTATTATGTTGATCTATGTATAACATTAAACCCACAGTTCGACCTTCGAGCGACGATTACAGCAGGTACTTCGGGCCTCAGATTAACATGGAAGCGACAGCTTATCTCATGCTGATGAACGACCTTCTCCACAAGTTCTACCCTGATGTGCTCACCATAGCAGAGGTAGGATTGATAAGTGAATGATGTTCGGCGGTTGGTTGATAACTAAACTCGGCGGCCTCTTTCTTATCACATGAACACAAATCAACATTTTATAACGCACTTGGCATCCAAATTAGACCCGCTTATTTTGTATTTTCCATGGTCTTATTCACGAATAAGCAAACCATGTCACATCCACCAAACACAACATTTTATTTGAACTTTGTCCAAGTTTCGAACCCGTAGTCAACTAGCCATAAGGCTCGTTTTAAGATGGCATGCATATGAATCATCGCCATCGGGTTACCGGAGCTATTGCAGTGTGCTGTGTATGATTAACACGTTCCTTGAATTTGGCAAAACCCATTAATCCGCTGGGTTTAAGCAATGTCCGTAAAGTGCCTTGCCCCAGAACACAACCGACTAGCTGGTGACCAATTTGAAACATGCAACCATTTGGCTGAAAGACGACACACTAAACCGCCAAGCTTATCGGTCGGACAACAAATAATTCAAACAAACAACCCCCTCAACAAAACCCTACATTTTTATAGCGGTATGAAGTTCGCGTAGTCTGCGTGTAGTTATACGTGTAGTCTGCTTATTATATTTATTATTGTAGTCTGCTTACGTGTAGTTATATTATTATTGTAGTCTGCTTACGTGTAGTCTGCTACTGGTCTGATTTTACCAATTTTTATTTAAGTCAGTGGCACTAACCATTTGGTCAACTAACATACCATTTATTTACTTTACTGAGGCATGTTTCGAACCTATGATGGGCTCGTTTATGTATATGTATATGTCGCGTTAACCATTCGGCCACACTACCGTATTCATCCAACCCATCATTGGCAGGAACACAGTGGATTCCCGGGGATTACCCGACCAGTGAATGAAGGAGGGATTGGATTTGACTACAAGATGGCGGTAGAGATCCCGGATAAATGGATGAAGGTGATAAATCATTGTGATGTCACACATAAGGAAGGGTGTTGTGTAACCAGTTTGTCGCAAGACAATGCTAGGTGTGCCGGGAAAAATAATATTATTTTTAAACTATTATTTTAATTTTTGCACATTTGAATATAACGGCAATTTGCAAATATAATATCAAATGATAAAGCTTGTCAGAAGACCTCCTAACGTACACTTTTTATTGCAATGTGTCGTAAAATTTAGTAAGTTTTTTAATGTGCCTTGAGTTAAAAATGATTGCGAAGGACTCGTGTAGAAGAATGGATTGATTTGGTCATTATCAACCAACTAAACTGTTTTTTAATTGATTGTGGATTTGGTACTCTAAGTACTTGTATGTTGTTAAAGAAAAGATTGACTGATTGGTTGATTTTCAGATGATCTGCGAAACACGCGACGAGGATTGGTCGCTCAATTATATTCAAAAATTCTTGACCAATCAGAGACCAGGAGAGAAAAGAATAGTTTACGTCGAAAACCATGAACAGGTATTACTTCATAATAGTGGCAATATTGTTTGTGCGCTAGAGATTATTCATGTTTATCCCCGTGAATGGCAATCACAAGGAGGTTAACAGACGAGCAATCGTCAGATTCCCTCGTGCCCATCGTCGGGTTACCGGAGATATTGTAATGTTTTGTGTATAAATCAGAAGTTCCTTCAATTTGGTGGAACCCATTAATCCAAATGGTAATATACAGCACACATTGACAGCTCTGGTAACTAGACTTTGTGGTATCTAAACTAAGCGACCCATTTTTCCTCCAACAATCGCAGAATGGAGTCGATCGGATAACTTTGAGTCGCAAACTTATCGGGGAACTCCCTATGGTGGGAAGCTCCGAAACGCCCATAGAGTTGGAGCGAGGGTTGAGTCTTTACAAGATGGTTCGGCTCCTCACCCATGTATTTAGCGGCCGCGGCATCGTAAACTTCATAGGTAATAAAGCGCCAAGAATATTGGGCTTCGTGTGCATTGTTATGACCTTTCTTGGCAAGATCTAAAACGATTTTTTACCAGTTTTTTTAATTTGTTGTCATACATGTCGACAAAGATTTAGTTTCTTTTATCTTCTATGTAACGCGCATCGCGAGCAATTAATACACGATTGAACATTCACGTTGTGTGTTTGAATTAACCAATCCGAAATCAGGAAACGAATTCGGTCATCCTGATTGGGTAGAATTACCAGCGCCAACCAACGGGGACAACTTCAAGTTTGCTCGTCGGAGATTCCAACTCGCAGACGACGAACAGCTCCGATACAAGTATCTCAACAGGTTCGACATCGCCCTTAATAAGTTGGAAGAGAAGTTTGGATGGTTAAAGTCGGAGGAGGTAAGTTGTGATATTTGCACATTGATGAGAGAAACCGAAGTTACCACAGATTAGGCAGGTTCCTATTCAATACGATGTGGACTTGCAAGGTCGTGTGGCTGAATGGTTAACTCGACTGATATATATACAAACTAAATAAAACGGTCGTAGAGGCGAGCCTATCATGGGTTCGAATCTTAGCCCGGTAATAAAATCAATTTGGATTTGAGTAATTCGGCATTCGAGCGTACATTCATTATAATGTAACAAACATAAATCAGCCACTCGTATAAGCATGTGGGTAGATCTGGTTTTGCCATAATTCTAAACAAGAACTATAGAAGGAATCGTTCGACATAATAATTTGTTGTTTTGTAATGATAACGAACGACCATCGTAGTATTTCTACAAATAACGTTTCAAATATAGAAGTCAATGCAACCTCTCTATACAGGCTAAAGTGACTCGTGTGCACGAAAGCGACAAGGTGCTGGCGTTCGAACGATCTGGGCTCGTGTTTATATTCAACTTTCATCCAACCAACAGTTACAACAACTACCGGATTCCGGTGCGAAAAGATGGAAGGTTCGTTTGGCTTTGTAGACATCGCCGACTAGTTGAAGATATTATATTTATAGTTGAATAATTTAGTTTATTTTTTTAGTATATTTATTTTTTAACCCGGTATTTAAAAATGGCAAACGAATATAATCACGACACGGGAACAGAAAAATACAGCAAAACGAACAGTCGTTAAAACACGTCATTAAAAAAGGATATAAGTTAATAATTATATAGCGGACGCGGCTGCAAAACCTAAAATAAAATGACAAATAGTAAGAATAGACAAGAAACTCTGGTTTAAAAAACATACTTATATTTTAAGATGTGTATATCGGTGTGCATCAAGCTAAATTAGTAAACTCGCTCCAGCACATTAATGGGTTCTACTAAATTGATGGAACGTGTGAATCATACACAACACATTGCAATAGCTCCGGTAACCCGACGGTGGGCGCGAGGTGATCTGACGATTACCCGTGTGTTAACCCCCTTGGTTTTCCTATTCACGGGGATAAACATGAATATTTATCCACTCATTAACATAAACATGATTACTTACAGAATATAATAGCTATTAAACTAAAACAGTTTGACCTTAATTTACATAAGGACCTTGCCCCGTGTAAAAATATCATTGCATCACAGTTACCATATTCTACTGGACTCGGACGAAAGGTTTTTCAATGGCGGCGATCGAAACCAGCGAAACATGGCGTACCATACAACCTCTGGGCGGTTTGAAGGCTGCGATCAGTCGGTCATGGTGGGTGGTTTATTATGCAGGCACTGTACTTGGGAAAACCAAGGAGGTTAACACACGAGCAATCGTCAGATCACCTCGCAACCATCGTCGGGTTGCCTGAGTTGTTTCACTGTGTTGTATATGATATACACGTTCATACATCCTTAGTCCAACCCAGCAATCCGTTGATTCGGGCTTTATTTGTTAAACACATTCCCGATTGTCCGACTGGTTAGTGTGGTGGTTTATTGCGATGTATATCAACCGAAAGGTTGCAGATTCGCTAATGGTCGCAAGTTAGTCGGTTGTGTCCTTGGGCAAGGCACTTCTGTCTGGGCTAACGCTGGTTTTGATCCCATAACCTTATTAACGACGCACTAACTGACCGAGTTCAGTGATGTTGAATCAACATTCCGATACAAGCAGCACAATGTGCGACAATATACCATCAAACGCTTTGCTCTCTATACCAGCGTTTCTCAAACTATGGGTCGCGACCCACCGGTGGGTCGCGAAAGGAATCTTGGTGGGTCGTGAAAAGTTACAGAAAGCTCTGATTAACTATACTGGCTATTTCCTATACAAAAATCAAGGGGAAATTATCATAATTATGAAATCACACAATGAATCGTGGCGTGATCTTCACCTGACACTCGTCTCGTCAAAAATAACAATTACGGCCGATAATGACGGCGGATCCTATGCTATTCTTTCCATAAAAGTATAAGCAAATGTTTCGTTTATTTCACCGTGTCCGCGTGAGCGTAAAATATTTGCCTGGGATACATAATTCCAGAGGTGTGCTCCTTTGCAACGATAGCGTAACCTAGAAACCAACAACAACTATATATAAAGTTAAGTGGGTCGCCATAAATTGTGGTAATTAATAGTGGGTCCCAACTCTAAAAAGTTTGAGAACCACTGCTCTATACCTACAACGCATAATTCCAATTATTTTCTTCAAATAGGTGAAAATGCCATCGCGATCGGCTTTTGTGATGTCACAAACCCACACACCAGTTGCAGAATACCAGTTGACGTCATACCAAGTCGATATTTGGAACAAGTAGACGTGAAACATCTTTGTCGCGTTTCGCGTCGTAGTGTGGAATGCAATGTACTTGTAGTGCCTAGTTATAACCGCCCACTATATCAATACATGTTGTACAGTGCGAGAAGGTTTTGTGGTTTATTTAAAACGACATCATCGATCAGGGAACACTCCATCATGGCAGGAATTATATAAAGTCGCAAAGAATGAAATAAGCGAACGACATTATTCGAGAAGTTTGGTCAAAAATTTTAATTTGGCAGAACCAATTGGAAGTTCCAATTTTGGCTCCAAAAATCGGATTTCGGCTCCAAAGAAGCGAACCAGTGTAATGGAATAACAGCGGGCTTTTGCTACGTATCAGTTTGTGACGTATGAAACGGTCTTGTTACATCATACCGCCCATACCACCCATTCCTCCCATGCCCCCCATACCACCACCTGCCGGCATGGCGGGTTCGTCCTTCGGTTCCTCTGTGACGACACACTCGGCGGTTGTGAGCAGCGAGGCGACACCAGACGCGTCCAACAAAGCTTGCTTGACCACCTTGGTTGGATCGAGAATTCCAGCTTCCAACATGTTGCAGAACTTGTCTTCTCTTGCGTCGTAACCATAGTCGCCTGTGGGAATGGGGGATCAGGGGTGTTGTAGGTGGGGGGTGGTAGATTGGTAGAGGCAGTATGGTATCGAGTTGAATTCACCAGAGTATATTGTTTGACTTGGTAGGTCTGTATCTGACGGCGGACACGGGGTAATCTGACGATTAACCGTACGGCACGCACCATGCGTTTCCCCACCCACGAGGATAAACACGAATATCCTATGCGTTTTACCAACCACGAATATATACATTAAACACGTTCGGTTGTGATGAGTTGATAAATTTCAGGGTAGCTGCCTAGGACTGGTGGGGTGAGTGGACCAACTAGCAGTTTGTAGGGAATTCCCCACGACCGACTGTTTGATTTTAAATACATCAGACAAAACATATTATGACGTCATACCAACCTGTATGTTGCAACAATTTCTCCGCAACAAGCTGACCCTCCATGCCAGCGTTGTCAGCTATTTGAGCGCAGGGGTTGCGAAGGACTTTCATTATGATGTCAATTCCTGCCTGTTCGTCTCTGTGGGACATGGAAACATTAGAAAATGCTCAACGTTGATCGGCGTTTTCATACGACGAAATTTCTCCGCTGGATTTATTTTATCATTTGTAAAAATGTAAAACAACCAAAAATAATTTGAATTTGATTCAAACGCAATTGTAATTCGCCCAAATGAAACACTTTAAACCAAACATAATTTGAATGTGATTCGAATCTCTATTTAGCCCGACTAGACGAGAACCAAACATAATTCGAATCTTAATATAGCATAAATGGACATCCATGTTTGCATTGCAACAATGTCACACTCACTTGGTGGCGCCCTTGAGCGCAGTGACAGCGTCATGGCAACGAAGAAGAGCAACCCCGCCTCCAGGAACGATCCCTTCTTCCACGGCAGCTCTCGTTGCATTGAGAGCGTCGTTCACTCGATCCTTCTTCTCATTTACCTCCACCTCACTACTGCCACCTACCTGCGATAACATGCCTCGTCGTTCGACAATTGTTTTCACTTCGACACTTATACTTATAAATCATAATTTGATGGAACCTGGTTTATATTTAGCATTGGAAGCTATTGCATGCCCACAGTCGAGTTGCTGGAGCTATTACAGTGTTGAAAATTTTGGAATACTTTGGACAACTTATTACAAATTAATTCAATTCATCCGATATTCAACCAAATCATTCGTACCTTCAGCACGGCTACTCCACTGGACAACTTCGCTAATCGTTCGTTGAGTTTCTCGCGCTCGTAATCGCTGCTGGTGTCTTCAATCTGCTCGTGTATCTGACCGATCCTCCTCTCTATATCTTCCGACTTCCCCTTTCCTCGGAGGAGGAGACAATCATCCTTGGTGATCGTGATCTCTTCAACCTGGGGAGGATGGGATCAGTGGGTCGTGGGGAAGAAGATAGGATGGGATCGTGGGGAAGAGGAGATCCTTATGTTATCACAATGAAGATTATCACGTTACAGCTAGCAAGGTGGTCGATTATGAACTATAAACTCCCATTGTTTGCTTTAAATGTTGTGAAAAAGTTGCCATAAGCTACCAGATAGTTCATGGGCAGTCAATTGCCGGATGATAAAGTATGTTTATTCCAGTGAATGGGAATCGCATGGGGCATTTAAAACACGGGCAATCGTCAAACTACATCACGTCCACCGTCGGGTTACCGGAGCTATCGCAGTGTGTTTTGCATGATTTACACTTGTTTTTAATTTAGTAGAACCCATTAATCCTCTGGGTTCAGGCAATGTACGTTAGGCGCCTTGCCCTGACTAGCTAGAGACAGTTCCAAACCTTCCAAACCCGCAACCTTTTAGCTCAAAAGCAAAGCACTAACCCACCAAGCCAATCGGTGGGCTTGTGGAAGCAAATGCAGTGTGCTGCATACGAAAGAAACAATTCTCTGTCACAAGTTTATAACACAATCCCCAACCAACCTGTCCAAGATCATGCGCTTGAACATCTTCAATTTTCAATTCCAACGCATCCTCCCCAAACACAAGTCCCCCGGTAGCCACCGCTATATCTTTCATTGTATTCTTGCGGTTGTCACCGAAACCTGGCAAGATATTAAACATATAATACAGATGTATGCATTACACTTTGTATATTTCACCTGCATATATTCATTCATTCATAAAATAAGTTTTAACCTGCCCCGTTTAATATGGCAGATTAAAATTTGTGTGTATAATCACATTACTTGATAAAAAGTTGGACAGTGACCAATTTTTGTTTTCAAAATCGCATGAAATAAACCCCTCTGTGAATTTTTTGGTCTCAGAAATTGGTCTTTTTGTAATCAATATGTCAATCAGTATTGGTTCCTTGTGGTTGCAACTTCATAACAGGTGACCATGGATACAATTACCTTACAAAGTATTAGACATGTAATACAGTATAGCTAAGTATAGGTAATAGGTCTATGCATTACACTACTAAGTACAATATACTGGCATATATTTTCATTTATTTATTAAGATAATTACCCTAATGACGTTAATTAATACAATTTTTCTTCCATAGAAGACCCCTCCTACCTGGAGCTTTGACAGCGGCAATTTGAAGTCCGACCTTCAGTCGATTGATGACGAGCGTGCTGAGAGCCTCTCCGTCCACGTCTTCCGCGATGATCACGAGTGGTTTCCGCTGAGCGTTCGCCAGCTCAAGTGCGGGAACAATCGACTGACAATGGAGATGTGGATTTTAAGAAAAGTTATAATGATACTGCGACATTTTCATCCAGTTGTTTAACTGAGTTCAGTTGATAATGTAGAGTGTAGACTGGGAGTGGGGGGTGGTTGAATGGAATCTAGTTGCTTTATAATAAAAACCGTGTAATATTGTAATAATAGTCGCTAGCTATTTGGTTGTGGGCTTGGACAAGGTAATAAGCAGACATTGTGTGAAATTTAAATATGGTTTGATACAATGTGTCTCAGATGGTAGTGCATGGTTGGTCACATGACCTCCGTAGAGGATTCGATGGTTTGTGGTTGAATCATCATCACCGACACAAAGTATCACGGTTTGCGCTAATAGAGGTAATTGTAAGGACTGTAAAGTCTTTATAGTTACTCTATCAATTCTTAGTTTTTTTCCGCAAAACCTGAGAAATCGACCTGCTAACATTACTTCTCTACTGTCTTGCACTGAAACCAGTAAATAAATATGTGCTAGAAAAATTAAAGCAATGTCTCTATCATATACACCACAATTTAATAGCTCAGTAAACCATTGGTAAGTGCATGGTTATCTGCTGATTGCTTCTGTGATAACACCCATGATTTTTAATCTAATGAAATATTTATTAAATTTGTATCAAATCTTCTAATACTCACTTGTACGGTGCTGATTTTCTTCTCTGACAACAGTACGAAAGCGTTTTGGAATTCCACTTTCTGTCCTTTTGCGGAGTTTATGAAATAAGGGGAGATGTAGCCGCGATCGAACTTCATCCCTTCAATCACTTCCAACTCATCGTTCAGCGTCTTCCCATCTTTCACGGTGATCACACCATTCCTTCCCACCTTCTCCATCGCTCTGGAGATCAACTCTCCCACCTCCACGTCGCCGTTGGCCGATATCGTGGCGACTTGCGCGATTTCCTCCGGGGTTGTAACTTGTTTCGACATTTTCTTCAATTCCTCGATGACAACCTGCACGGCCTTCTGTATGCCGCGGCGCATTTCGATGGGGTTGGTGCCGCGACTGATCTTATCGCTTCCTTCCCTCGCGATGGCTCGCGCGAGGATGGTCGCCGTTGTCGTGCCGTCGCCGGCCTCCTCGTTCGTGCTGTTCGCCACATCTTGCACGAGCTTCGCGCCGATGTTCTTGATTTTGTCTTTGAATTCAATTCCTTTCGCTACAGTGACGCCATCCTTGGTGACCTTGGGTGAACCCCACGACTGCTCAAGGACCACGTTCCGACCCTTTGGTCCCATCGTCACGGCGACCGCATCAGCTAATTGGTTGACACCTGAACGGCAAATTGCCACAATATAAATTAAATTCATAAAATTTATTTGGGTTTATGGTGTGTAATTTAGGCTTATAATAAAAATCAAAATCCTTAAAATATTTATAAAAGAATTTTTTTGAAAATTAATTGGTTTATTCTAGTAGAATATTTACAGCTGATGTTTAATAAATTATTCTTTGTTATTTAGTGGAAAATTTCTTATTTTCTTTTTAAATATGGTTTGATAGATTGTGTCTCAGATGGTAGTGCATGGTTGGTCACATGACCTCCGTAGAGGATTCGATGGTTTGTGGTTGAATCATCATCACCGACACAAAGTATCAGGGCTAACACTAATAGAGGTTATTGTGAGGACTTTGTCAGTTGCATGGGAAATATCAAGTAAGCAAGACAGTGATGTCCCTATGAACATACAACACAGATTTCAACCCACAATGGGTTACTGGAGCTATTGTGCCAAATGGTATTCAAACTTAGATATTTTTGTTCAAACATTGATTTACTGGGTTTCAGCAATGTCTGCTTAGTTCATTTCCAAATGGCACAGTAGAATTAATTATTTTGATTCCATAACACTTTAGCAAATAATCCAGTATGGAAAGTACGGCAGCTGCACACTCGAGTTTTTTTTTTACCCCCGCGTCTTTGCACACTTGGGTAATTTCACACACGCTCGCAAGCTAGCGATGTTTAAACATAAACAATAAACATCGTATAATTTCCAACAAACCTGTAAACCTACCTCTGGACCTCGGGTAATTTACTGTCAGCAACGTTTTTGTTGCGTAGATAGATACGTTAGCTGACGGACACGAAAAATTGAGGATAGAATAATATGTTTTTTTAAGATTTTGGTAAAACAGTAATGAAAATGAGATTGTGTGCACACTTGAAGTGTGCACTCTTGGACGTTTGCACACTGCACACTTAAATATTTGGTGCGTGCACACTCGAGATCTCGTCGAAAATTGACGTACTTTCCATACGGGCAAATAATCCAATATGTTACCAACTAGCTGAATATTTGTAGAATTAATCTTTGCGTGCATATGCCATTTTAAAGTTGGCCTTCGCAATGACAAAAAGTCATTCAATGAATGGGAAGTTAAATACAAAATCGTGCAACACCATAACAAGATAAACAAGGAAATTGCTTAAACTAAGGAAACTGATTCTAGTTTAGTTTAGTTTAGTTTATTTTTTTGCTCCTTCATTACAATAAAGAAGAATACAACATTTGTTACAAATTAAGGAGACAGGATGAAACGGCAAAACTACAGTAGTTAAAACACGCCAGTGACTAGACACAATGCAAGTTATGGAAAAAAATGACGTGGCCGTTAAACCTTACATTAAAAAAAATAAATTTCAACAAAAACAATTTAAATCAAAATTAACTAATTAAATTTGGTGTTATTTAAGCCTTGAGTAAAGTGTGCAAGCGCGACCCAGTACTGAGGGGGGAGCCGGCTTTGGGATTAAGTGGAAAAAGAAAAACCCCCTAAAATGAAATTCCACCAGTGGTTAAAAAACCGTTTCAAAACACACTTTATAAAACATTAAATTATAATTGGTGCAAGAACAGTTATTGCACTACATTTATTAAAGAAAGCACTTTAAGTGCAGAACATTACTGCACTAGAAAATATAAATAAACTAATTATGATAGTGATATGTATACAGTATACATAAATATTTGAAATAACACTACATTAAAGAAAAAAGATAAACAGCAGCAAGCTTCCGTTTTTGTGTGTAATTAATGAATAGTAAGTCCGAAACAGTTTAATGTAATCCTATACGAAGCGATAATTTCAACCCCAAAACTTTGCTTTTAAAACTTTAACCCCCATTTAATATCACACATAACGGCCCATTTTAGCAGTTTCCCTCCTACTCAATAACTTCTTATAGTTTTCTCAAATAAAACCGGAGAAACTGACCTGCTAACATTTCTTGTCTTGCACTGGAACCGAATTTGAGGTCCTTCGCGTACCCCCTGCATATTGCTCTTGTAGCGGGAAGAATGGATTTGTGGGTCAACATAGCAAATCGATGCATGATGGACAGTGATTTAAATAATGGAAAAAAGATTCTAACAGGAATTGCAAAACACAATTGCGCTCTAGGAAATAAAAGTTTAATTATTTACAAGCAATGTTAGTTCACAATATGAAATAGCAATGGCGTCAGTCCAGATTGACTATTGACCGGTAGCATTTCCCAAAGTTCATTGCATGGTACTGAATATGATATAACCCATAGTAAAGTTAGTTGGTTCGTTCGATTACTACCGTGCTCACTGCTCAAGGACACAACTGGCCTTTGCGTTTTCCCATTCACGGGGATAAATATAAAATATTCTATACTTCTATTAAACGAAGAAAAATGCCTGAAATAAGCATAAAATTACTTGGACCGCTTGAAAACGTACGCATAATATAACCAATGTAATAGTTCTTCACACGTGCGACCCTTCTTCAAACACGTGTGTTCTAGAAAAATACACAGTAGTGTTGACCAACTATTTTCTTAAAGGCACGATATGATGTTATTAACCAAAATAATTACCTAAAATTAAATGTATTTTGTAAATTAAACTAATAGCTTTTTAATAATGACAGTTCACTAATTTATTTAATTATTAATTACTGCTCTCAACGAAATAAAGTACGATTTTGTATCAATAGATTTTGATATGTGTGCACTGATAAAACTTTCTGCAAGTGTCATCATTCATTTTATACATTTGGACTACGACCCTGCGAATTCTTCTTAATTTTACTATGATAGGTTTGAATGGGATTGATTGGGAAAACCAGGAAAAAATCTAAAACGTCATCACCTCGCGCCCACCGTCAAGTTACCTGAGCTATTGCAGTATGTTGAGTATTATTTACACGTTTCTTCAATAGTAGAACCCATTATTCCTCTAGGTTCTGATAATGTCCATTAAGTGTCTTTCACAAGGACACAACAGACTAGCTAATCTGCCACACTTCAGCTGAAAGACGACGCACAAACCTAACAGACTAATCTGTCGGACTATGTTAAACCAAAGTTATTAACCTTATATTAATTGTTATGCAAGTGGAACAAGCAAGATCGGTTAGAAACCGAAAAATAACCTCTGAATACGACACCTGCACGGTTAAAGAATGCACCTCCAATCTCGGAGAATAATTTAACTGGTTTAATACTCTCGATGCATACGTTCATTTATTTTATTGCTAGGTTGTGAATAATAAAATGCAACTACTCATGCTAATATAAAGTTAACAGTTTGCCTTCTGCACTATGGATTCAACCTTATATTTTATGTACAAGCTAACAATCCGTTGGGTTTAATCAATCCCTCTAAATGCCTCGCATAACAATAAAACTGATCCCTAACAGTTTGCCTTAATTCAAATCGCTCTAACAAACAACTCTTATTCCCTATCTCTTTGCAGACACCATAAGCAACACAGTCAATAAAGTTGAAAGAAAGGATTCAGTTGTTATTTTATTTCGACAAATCATACAGCATAGCATCCCATGTCCTGTATCTGTTTGTCCAAGTCAGCAATCTTGTCCTGGACATTCGTGATCGCTTGTTTGCGCACTTTCTGAAAGGAAACATTTCAGTTTAGAACGGATATATATCAAGAAAGATAAAGATTGGCCCTGACAACTTAACTTGTCAAGGGCTTCATTAATCTGCGGGACACACTATATCATACCACAAGTGTGACAAAGTATTTTGTCACTAACATAAGCGACAGCGGGTTAAAATGAAACACCCCGTCCCGCTTATGTCAGTGACAAAAATACCCTGCTCCCCTCTTCCAACTGTCCCGCCCAGCTTTCCAGCAGTTTAGTAAAGTCCCTTGTCAATTAGTTGAATGATGGCCCCACACAAGGTTATGACTATGTTGCCTCAGTTGGTAGTGCATGTTATTATCTCATTTCAAGTTCGAAGTTTTGAGTAAACATGTCATCACTGGCAAATCAACCTACAGCTGACTTTGAACTAAATAGACTGGTCATCCAAATAATCTTTAATTCTAAAGTTTTTTTGCATAGAGGCTTGCATGAGGTACGCAGCATTTAAAGATGGGAGAGAGTAAACTGTTGGGAAAAACTAAGAAAAGATAAAGAGGGAAACTGCACACTAAATTGAAGATTAGGACATTAAAGTTAGTTTTAGGGAAAACTGAGTACAGATTAGTGTTTAGAACAGAGTTAAAATTAGTTCCCATAGTTTTAGTGAGCAGTTTCCCTTCTTTTTAATGTTGCCCCTAACCCTCGTTTATCTTACACATGAGATTCCGATATATAGAACAAAGTCGATCAGTTGTACATACCAAGTTGGCCTGCTTTTTGTCCCAGTACAACTTGGACTTTGCCTTCCTCTTCTCCTCCAAAGCTGCGATGACATCGTTGTACTTCCACCCAACCTCACTGGAGAGTCGGGAAAGAACAGCAAATCTTCGTTTCGGCTTCAACTTGACAACTTTCATGCACGAGGGAACGACAAACCTTTTTTTCTGTCGGATAAATATTTTTTTTTCTCAAATGTTATGTAAAAACAACCTATTTGAAATATTTTCCTTAAAAGAAAAAGTTATATTATTATAACACTAATAATCATGATAGATAGTTATATTCTTGAAGAAATATTCTAGCTTTTTATTTATTTGTCAATTGTTAGTAAGCTAGTGGAGTCCTAGAATATTTATTAAACGATATCCGTTTTTTAATGACGTGTTTCAACGACTGTTCGTTTTGACGTCTTCTCCTGTTCCCGTGTCGTAATTTGATTCATTTGCCATTTTTTAATACTGGGCAAAAAAGGAATAAAATAAACTAAACTAGAAATTAAGGTTACTTTAAACTGAGTTTATGAAGTTTCCTAGAATTAAACTTGCCTCAGCGTGTTTAAATTGATATCATTGCATTAAGCATCAGTCAATGTAGGAAAACATCATTGGCAAGATAATGTGAAGATATTGTTATATCAGGCCAAGTGTAACCATAACCAGGTTAACTACACAGCAGAAGCAAGGTTAAAACTAACCCTGCACCCTTGGCCATGTAGCGCTCTTATTACCATAAACTCGATCTACATATTCAAACTTCATTACTCAATAGGTCCGATACCTTATCATATGGTGGGGGGACACCTTCGAACACCTTCAGACGATCGAGAGCATCAGCGCCTCGCTTGAGTTTGTGCGGCAACATACCACGCACCGTGCGCCACAATATCTTGGATGGGGCTCTGAGGTGCAATATTGTGAGGTTTAATCAGGATATATAGTTGAAACATGGGGGTCATGTCGGTGCATCTTTCTTGTGTGTTATTACCGTAAATATTGTAATCTGGACATTTGGCACTAAAGATAAAAAGCTTGAACATGGCCAATGTTTGTAAAACCTATGCTTTATTATATAAAAAAAAACTTATTCAGCAAAACAGTCTGTTACATATTTAATAACGGTTTGATACAATGTGTCTCAGATGGTAGTGCATGGTTGGTCACATGACCTCCGTAGAGGATTCGATAGTTTGTGGTTGAATCATCATCACCGACACAAAGTATCACGGTTAGCGCTAATAGATTGGGTTTGTCAGTAATGGTCTAATCATACTTGATACTTTGATGTCAAGAAAGCAAGACAGCCATACCCCACACAAACAGGTGATAACACTAATAATTATCTGTCAATATCCGACAAAATACCTACGGAGGCAACATGGATTCACCTGAAGTGGAAAGGTCCACGCTTGGGGTTGGTTCGGATACGCTTGCGGAGGAATTCCAAATACTTCAGTTTGTTCCGGTAGAAGTTGCCGGAGATTATGATGCTTTCACATCTTACGACAACAACTTTTTGGCCTGTGAGTGTGGGTATGGGGGGTTGTAGGTGGGTTTGGGAGTACATAAACTACACCACTACAATAAGCAAGCCACATTTACTATTTTACTCCTCAAATACAAGAATGTCATATTTTGAGAATACATCATGTTATTTGGCTTGCATATCCTGGTTTATTGTGCCTCAGATGGTAGTGCATGTTTGATCTCAGAATTTCACATAGGAAACTCGAAAATTTGGGTATATGGAAGTCATCACTGGCAATGGTAGTGTATAATGAGTAACACAATGTTTTGAATACTCACCATTGAGCAAGTTCTTAGCGACACATGCCGCCAATCGACCGAGAAGGTGATTCTTCGCGTCTATAACCCGCACCTGCAAAACATAGAAATCATATATTTCTGATCCTAACAAATTTTTTAAAGTGTTCTTAATATTCCCTTTTGCCGTATATGAATATTAATTAGATGCGACTAGGGACCGAACGGACATAGTGTGAAATTTATTCTCTGCTTGGGTGGCGCTAGTTTATTTTTTTGGAATTATCTGGGGAGTGACTATTTTTGATATTAATGTTAGGGTGTGGGGTTAAAGTTAGTTCTGGGGTTGAGATTAATGTTTGGGACAGAATTAGAATTACTTTCCATAGCAATCTAAGTGATCCAAACGGTCCTGTAGTATTTAGAGGCACCCGCGACTGATTCTTATACTAGTTTTCGCACTTCCTAATCGTATTCCTTGTTAGTATAGTGGTAAGTGTCGCCGCCTGTAACGCGCGAGACTGTGGTTCGATTCCCCGACGGGGAGGTTTTTTTAGGCTTTTTAAACTCTTTTGTTTCTTAGTTATAAACAAACTCATCATAACGCCGCATTCAGCTTGTCTGAGCATTTTTGGAATTTGTCCAAGCATTGGTTTGATTGTAAACACTATTTACTTAAAATGCGTAAATGGTGTAATAAACATGGGGCTAGAGTTAGTGTTAGTCTTGCGGTTAAGTTTAGTGTTTAGGAATGGGTTAAAATTAGTGTCCGTAATTTTAGTGAGTAGTTTTCCTCCTCCCCGCTTTAGTACAGCTGATAAATAGCGCCATCCAGCAGAGAAAAATCAGACTACCGTTCTGTCTCTAGACGCATGTATATTAATTATGGCAGTGACACAAAAATGTTGGTTTACATTTCGTAGTTCCTGTCCTGACAAACGCCTTTTTGACTTCTGTCATCTATTATAAATGTGGATGTATTATGTATACAAAATTACAATACAATTTTTATTTTGTTTTATTTTAATTCACCAAATTTCTTACAACGGAGTTTCATTGCCGAATTGTTAAAAGTAAATTTGCTCTTTTGGATGAAACTAATTTAGGAAAGTGGATAAAACACTTGTTTATATTAATATCTGCGGATGTGTAAAACATGGGTAATCAAACGTTACCAATTCAGTGCAGCAAGATTAATAGCCCATATTATATGCGAGATAAAAAAAATAAACTTGCCTCAGCGTGTTTAAATAGATATCAGTGCATTAAGCACCAGTCAATGTAGGAAAACATCATTGGCAAGATAATGAAATAAACATGTAAGGCCAATTGTAGCCATTTACACTTTTCAACCAAAAATACGAGAAATAAAGCTTGTAGTTTTATTTTCGCCTTTAAAACTACCTAAAACTATTCCTTTTTAAACACAGAACTATCCCAAGTATAAACTGGGTTTATATTTGGGATAAAATGTCATAAAACGAAGAAATAACACCCAAAACGAACCTGCAGGAATCCGTCAGCCATTGCGCTGGAAAAAGACAGAGACCACGCATAGCCGCTCTTACGTCACAGCACCATAGAATTACAACCAATCAAAATTCGGGCTAAATTTTTATTGACGTAATAATTAGGAATTAACCGGGGGCCTTGAAAAATATTAGTTTAATTCAATGTGTTCAACAAGTTATGATTACATAAAAAATTACCTATTTTATTGTTTATCTGATTAGCTTAAAAAAAGAGCATCGGCAGATTTCATGTGAAATCGTAACCAGCCGCTGGTTAGATGGCAGTTAGCGTGTTTAACCACAAGATAAGTCCAGTGGGTGGCTAGACCAAACACACGATTGGGCAGAATGCTAATCTTTAAACCTTGGTAAGAATTCTGGAATGTGTTATTGTTAACAAACATTGCCCGAACCCAGCGGGTTATAATGGGTTCAACTTAATTGAAGGAATGTTTGAATTATACCCAACGAACTTAAAAGCTCCTGTAACCCGACGGTGGGCACGAGGTGATGTGACGATTACCCGTGCGCCGTGTGTTAACTTTAGCACCAAATAAAAGGTTTTAACTTTCCGTT
>CH002170.1:129176-158614 GCA_000149265.1 Ciona savignyi | reverse complement strand
AGCAGATCCGAAAATCATGTATACACGAGTTGAACCACCATAACAATACAAACTTACAACAAAGCGTTGAGGACGGACGCGAAGGGGGTTACCCCGATCCCACCAGCCACACACAGAGCGACCTTGTACTTGAACACATCCTCCATCGCACCGCCCGTTGGTCCTTCCACACATAATACTGGAATGTTCGGTAAACTTCGGAACTTTACGGATTCCGAAGATTGAATATTACGCAATGTTCTGTTTTGGTTACTTAAAGTAGTTTTTCGGTTTTCCGAGGTTTGTGTTTCTATGTCGGAGTCTGTATTTAAAACTACTCGAATATTTTCGGATTCCGAAACAGCAGTAGAGGGAACTTCGGAATTCCGATGATCTGACGGGGATTCCCCTGGGCAGTTGTCATATAAAGACCAAGTGGAAGGTGCTATGGATAGATCACATCCGGTTGTGGAACGATCGGAGTGCTGCGTAACATCCGGTCCATTCAGCAGCTGAACTTCGCTGATTGGTGGGTTATGACGTTGCAACGAATGACGTGGTGGCCGGATGACGTCATCAACCACAAGCTGCGTCATCTCATCCAGTCGGTTGGATTCAAGTTGAACCTTCGATGGAACCCTCTCAACAGGTGCAACTTGCACAACAGGTTCCACCTCACGAGTAGCAATCTCCCGAAGATCCCCTGGTGACGGAACCACTGTCAACTTTTCCGTTTTAATCGAGCCAAGTTTCGAACCCATTAAGTGCTCGTTACTAGGACCGTTTTTATGTAGAATTGATATATGTATCCATCCAGCCACAGTGTTAACCATTCAGCCACATGACAGTGGAAATTAATGTCATTTTTTTTTAACCGAGCCAAGTTTTGAACACATTAGGTGCTCGTCACTAGGACCGTTTTTGTATTGTAGTCGGTATATGCATCGGTCGCGTTAACCATTTGGCCACACGACCGTACAACTAATGTCAATTTCTCTGGCAGAATAGCTTGGTGGGTTATGGTGCGCCCCCTTTCAGTCCAACACTAGTTCCTTTTTATCCGAAAGGTTTTTGGATGGAAACCAGCCGCTAGCTGGTCAGTTGTATCCTTGGGCAAGACACTAAGCGAGCATAGTGGAATAATGTACATATTACATCAAGGGAACTTCTTGATCATACGCAAAACACTGCAATGACTTCGGTAACCCGATGGTAGGCATGATGTGATCTGACGATTGCCCGTGTGGTAACGCCCCTTGCGCTTTCCTATTCTCGGAGAGAAACTATTAGGCAGCACAACATTTCAATGGAAATGCAGTGAAAAGTTGACCAAATACATCGACATCTCACCAGTCCAATCTCCCAGCACTTTGACGTGGATACCGAATGTTGGATCGGCTTTGCACGGCACCGAGGTTAAGCTGAACGGGTGGTTCTCCACTGTGGATATGGCGGGACAGCGGACCCATATACACTGTGGAAGCGATACAGTTTAAATGTGATGATGATATATAGCAAGTGAAGCAGTAGGAAGCTGATTGATTCTATCTCTGTAATAATTTGCTAATTGAATTGTGTGCAAAACAGTTGCATTTTCAATTACTGTAATAAGCTGCTAGATAGGTATATCGAAACCCTGCTGGCTAGATGGTTGTGTTGTTAAGATAGTCACTTAGTTAACATCGTACCCAATGGATTAATAGGTTTAATTCAAACTGTAGCAAAACGTGGCTTAAATCTCATCACTGTACAGTACTGGGCTAACACAGATTGTCTGCAAAACAGTTGCATCGTATTAAAGCTTCGATAGCTAGTATAAGGTTGTGTGTTCGGGCGTAACCTTGAGTAAAAACTATGAGTAAATCAAATATATTAAAACTGTAAAACGCCTCAACTCCATATAACACTGCAGTAACTCTGGTAAACCGACTGTGGGCACGGGGTAATCGGGAATTTCCATTGTTGTAATGCTATTTGCTTTCCGGGGGTGGTACATCTGATCATAACCAACACAATTGTACATTTCAACAACACATTGTACAAATATCCAATACAATTATTTCCATACTGTAACTATAAAGAGCAGAATACAAGGTCATCTGTCGACGAGGGTTGTTATTGGTTCTCCATAAAAAAACGTTTATCAAAGTAGCTTAGGACATAGGATATTCATGATTATCCGCGTGAATGGGAAAGCGCAATTTTATCACACGGGCAATCGCCTCGCGCCCACCGTCGGGTTACTGGATCTATTGCAATGTGTTGTGTATGATTCACACGTTCCTTCAATTTGGTAGAACCCATTAATCCGCTGGGTTAAGGCAATGTCCGTTAAGTGCCTTGCCCAAGGAGCAGTCGGTCAGATATTTATCCAACCACCGGGATATATAACTCGGTCGAAGTCATTACAAACACCTTCTTACTTGCCCGGGTTTCGCTACGAAGCCTTTCCTGTAAAGTCGTAGTTCTATGACGTCACACGGATGCTCTATGACGCCAACAATGGTGGTGACGAGGCGGGAAGAGCGGACGTGCCTCCCGATGCGCTCGATGACGTAAATGATAAGTGGCGCGCATAGCCACCACCAAGCCTGTGGGTGGGGTTGGGGAATTAGATATCGATGGTTGTAGTGTGGCGTGGATTGACAGGTAGCAGGGAATTTGTATCCAAACGTTTAAAATGCAGTTTTTGCATGTTGTTAGTTTGGTGGGAGGCGTGTAATATTGTTACAGATTCTCTATGGTTCTTTAGGACGCTGTCTTAACGGCGTACTATTGGACTAATTACGGAGGCTTGATACGTTTTGCTTGACTAAAACCACGACTACTAGAAACTAAAATAAATGAATAAATATGAAAGATTCGTCATTAAAACACGTCTTCGTGGTAAAAAGCCAAGAGAGAACTGATTTGAACCACACAAATTCGTGGACATCACAAGCACGTAAACAAGCACTGCACCGAGCGTTAATCGCTTAATTACCCAGGAGATAGTAAAAATGTGAGTGTTAAAATAGCGATTTAAAGATAAAACAAGTTAAAAGTGCAATAAAAGAAACCAAATGTGACAAAATATAACTCGATATAAAAGGTGTATAAAACTTGAAACAACAAACAAGTCCCCATGTGTGCTACAATCCTACTTATATACCACATTCTTACCTCCTGTGGACATGAGCTGAACTTTGGTGGTGGTTGGACGCATTCCATCACTTCCACCCACGATCCACTCAGCCATATCCTCGTTTCGTTTTGTCCATCAGCAGCGCCAACGTGCGGATGAGGTTCTGGTTCGGACATGGCCATTTGGTGGGGCTGTTGAGCCATCATATTAGAATCGAAATTTATGATCTAAATGTACGGCCGTGTGGCCGATTGGTTAACGCGACCGATACATAGACTTACAAATAAAACGGTTTTTAGCAACAAGCCTTCCTGAGTTCGAAACTATAAGACTTTAATGAAACGTTCGTGTGCGCGACTGGTTTGAGCGACCAAACACAACACACTATTTAAAATGGCCCTAATAATACACCCATCTGAAATCCATAACATTGAAAAATAATAAAAAAAAACACCTAAATTTAGTATGAAAAATTAAATACGAAGTCAATGGACATTTAAATACATATATTTATATAAAAAAGGATGTTTGTTGCAAGCTTGCAAAAAATATCACTAAGTACAGGATTGTGTTGAAATGGTGAAAGCAACCGATACATATACCGCATTCTATACAAAAAGCCTCCGCAGCGACGCTATCATGGGATCGATACTTGGCGGTAAACATTCCAACTTACTTTGGGAGCCATAGCGTTCATTTCTGGTTTCGGAAAAGGTTCAGGAAACGCTGGTTCAGGGGCGGAAACCATATCTGGTTTCCCGGAAAGACCCGGTTCTGGTTCCGGTTCCGGTACGACAATTGTCTCGTTAGGTTGGTTGAATATGACGAAACAACCAGGTTTGTGTTCGTTGATATTCGTCTGGTACTTGATAACACCGCTGAAACATGGAAACATTATGTTGTGTTGGATTTCGGATTCCATTGTATCTTAAGTTCCATAATTTAAAGATTTAAAAGTGTTTATCCCGTTATTACAATAAAGAACAATTTTCAACAAATTATAACGACCAGAAAAACAGATGAATTATCCCCCCATTTCAAAAACAGCTAAAGCAATACAAATGCTGCAGTAATGCTACAACGCCACAATAGAAAACAACTTAAACATAATATAACGGTAAACAAATAACCAGATATATTTGTATAAAGTTGTATAAAAAAAGTGTACAAAAGGTGTAACAAAAAGTGTATGAAAAGTGTAACAAAAGATGTATAAAAAGTGTAACAAAAGATGTATAAAAAGTGTAACAAAAGGTGTATAAAAAGTGTAACAAAAGGTGTAGCAAAAGTGTAACAAAAGGTGTATGAAAAGTGTAACAAAAGGTGTATAAAAAGTGTAACAAAAGGTGTAGTAAAAGTGTAACAAAAGGTGTATGAAAAGTGTAACAAAGGGTGTATCAAAACTGTAATAAAAGTGTACAAAAAAGTTCAATCAAAGGTGTAATTAAAGTATACAGAAGGTGTTAGGTGTCATAAAATTGTAACAAAATGCGTATAAACGCGTTCCACTTACTCCATTGCGTGGATGAGGAGAAGAAGATAGAAGATGATAAACACGTGATGACTCTTCCAGAACCGATTGTGGTTCTTCCTTCTATATAATGTATGACTTTGATTTCACGTCATCAGGTAAAACATGAAGGTAGTTCGAATATATCAAAACGTCATAACAGCATTTTCAGTCATAATTTGGTGGTCATTGTTTAATTTTATTTTGGGAAAAATCAAACTTTTTGAAAACGTTACCTGATTGGACGAGAGGCAAATGAGGAAATGACGATTAGACAAACAACCAATAGCAGCCCAGTAAGTCCGGAGAGTGAGGTCCCAAGTAGGAAGAGAGGGTTCTATGTTATTACGTCATTAGTTGAAACTAAATGTTGGTTTTAATTGAACCCTATATTATTTCGAATTTCGCGTAAACCCAGTGGATTGTTGGGTTCTAATAAAATTGAAATAACTTCTCAATCATAAACAACACGTTTCAATGGCTTAAACTACCCGACAATGGACGCGAGGTAATCTGACGGTTGATCGTGTAATTACGCCTCTACTAATTCACGAGGTGAAGTGGCGATTACCCTTGTGAAAACTCTACCTTGTTCTCCCTCACGGGGTTAAAACAAAAAAATATTCATCTACAATGTAAAGTCGAATCAACTGACCTGGTTACTGTACTTGGCGACGTTCAAATCCTTGTACCTCGGGTTATAGTGCTTGGAGAAGTACACAATGTTGTAAGCATGCGCAGCGCAGTGGACACCTAGGGTTATAGAACAAATTGTTTAGATCACTTAGTGGCCGGATGTGTGGCCGAATGGTTAACGCGATCGATTAGTATACCAATCCATGTATGAAAACGCTATAAGTGGCGGAATTAAAACTAAGCCCAGGAAAATAAATTAAAAAGTGATTTTAAACAATTTAACAATGCCCACACTAAGTGCCTATAAATAGTCGATTTAAATAATTTGTTTGTCCACGTTGATTATAGATTACGTCACCACATATATTCGTAGCACTTGACAGATGGTATCAATAATACAAATGTGCTTATCAAGCTATTGTCTTGTCACAATAGCAATCCATTGTTACTTCGCAAGGTGGCTATTAAGCTGAGAGCGAAATATAAATTAGCGGGAATCGCGGTAAGTGGAAATATGTGAACACGCTATACTTAGACATCAAGCTATCTCTGTGCTATTGACATATTGTCCAATTCATAAATGTTATTATATTCTCTATGGATCCGGTATTACTGTGGCTAGTTTCGAACCTATGGTCATAAGGTTCTACGAAACATATCTCGGGGAAACCTTTAAAGAATATCATTAGAAAGGTACGGACGTCTGTACAAACTGCTGTTGGGCATATAAGCCAGAGAAGCAATTGTAGACATATGCGAAATAATTATACGTATTAGCTGGCTCGTATAAACAGGTAAGAGACAGTTATATAGAGCTAAGGCGCTTATAGACATTGAAATATATACTTGAACATTTTGGACAATCAGTTGATTGTGATGTAAGAATCTATTTATATCCTCAGAACATCGACTACCGCACACGTCACAATATAAACAATCATCGAACAATGACAGTCGCGACACAAACAATGGCATCCGACATTGGACGTAGACGGATGACGTCACAGGCACCAGTTTCGGGTCGTGAGATCGAGAACTTGACAACAATTACATTTCCGCTCTAAACAATTAATTTGTGAGGTAAACAACAGCAATTTGTGGGGTACAAAGGAAGCCTGTATAACCGAGCGGGTTGGGGTAAAATGGCGCGAATATACAGGCGGCGATAATGGCGCGCATCGACAGGTGGCGATAATGGCGCGCATAGACAGGCGGCGATAATGGCGCGCATAGACAGGCGGCGATAATGGCGCGCATAGACAGGCGGCGATAATGGCGCGCATAGACAGGCGGCGATAATGGCGCGTATAGACAGGCGGCGATAATGGCGCGCATAGACAGGCGGCGATAATGGCGCGCATATACAGTCGGCGATAATGGCGCGCATATAGACAGGCGGCGATAATGGCGCATATAGACAGACGGCGATAATGGCGCGCATATAGACAGGCGGCGATAATGGCGCGCATAGACAGGCGGCGATAAAACATCCGGTTATAGCGACGAAGCAGTATCCGACCATGATTACGAAGTATGTACTTTGCAGCCGTTGATTACTCCCGTTCCAATTTTGCGACACAACCTAACAATGGCGGATTGTCCTAGCACAATGGGATCGGTGACGTAATTTTTCGAAGCTGGGTTCAATAAAACCGGGTAAAGATTGTTCATATGAGTAATGTTTACATATTCAGTTTGGGGGGGTTGTCAATGCGACTTCCTTAGTCTGTTATAATGCCCAGAAAGTCAACATTTGACTTCGTATGAGGCATATCTGGAGATGGCGCGATCGTTACACAGTTGGAGCGTATAAACAGGTGAAGCTCATACACGTATGTAACGCACATATTATTTATTTAACTACCTATTCGTTCTGTCACTTAAATAGTAAGGGTTTAACCACAAAATATGCGAAACAAAGCAACAGATTGGACGTCGGAGGTGAAATAATCATCTGTCGATTTGTTACTTAATAAATTGATGAAACATCAAATAAAATGACAAATTTTGATTCTTGAATCTATTAAACGCGATTGGGCGGAAATCCATGACGCCGATCAGGGTCGAGCAAGTTGTGAGGTGTCCTATTTAAACTGGTGTTTCTAATTTTAGAGATTACCGAGAAATGGAATCTTAATTGCCCATCTCAATCGAGGGAAGTTATCGCGCACTTGAGCCACGCGAGTGGTCAGTCATTAGTTCGAATCGTCGCTTTGCTTTCTAGAAATTTCCATGTTTAGTCATTGACGGTTAGGTTTAAAAATATTTCAAAAAGTCTTGCGTCTATATATCTAAGCTCCACATTTCCTACAGCGGGGAAATGGGCAGTAAAGCTTTGAATAGCTTTAAACGAAGCAGGATGATTAACTTCATCTCGTATATTGTTTAAAAATGTTAAGTTTCGCATCTATTTAACTGCACCCCATTTCCTACTGCAGAAATGGGTATTTAGACCCCCAATAGCATTTGTTTTAAACTGAGCGATAAGTGAATTATGTGCGAAGTCTAGGCTACCCAATGGGGCATAATATTGTTTACTTAAACCCGTCTACTGCCGGACATGTGATACAACTTGTAAGAGAGCGCCGAGTTAAGCTGCAGAGATGATTAACCCCGTCTCGTACGCAACTCTAACTTCGACTCAAAACCCAACATGATTGGGAAGATTAATGGGGGTGTTGAGTCACTTTTGAAATCAAATCGGCAAAGACGACCATTTTTTCAACTTGTCCGTATGAAACAGTGTTTTTCAACCGTGTGTATTATACAACCAAGGGTGTACCAAAATTGTTAAATGGTGAACTACTAAATAGGCTGTATAGGGTGTACAACGTACCATAAAACAATGTAGTGAATTTACTTTCATACCAGGTGTCACTGTATTATTATCAATTGACTGAACTATGATTCTGACTTGATTGTACTGAAATATCTTTACTGTTAAGAAGGCCACTATGCACAAGTGATCAAATATACAATTCAAGCTGATTGTAAGTGCAAGTGCATTGTGTTGTGAAGACTGGGGTGTACAAGATCATACGTAAAGACTGGGGTGTACAAGCTTGTAAGTAATAGTGGAAAATGTGTAAGAGTTCAAAAAAGGTAGACGAGGCAGGCAGTGTTAGAGAGAGTTGCCAGTGCATGGCGGCCAATATGGCCACTGCGGGGTCGGGATACAGGAAGGCGATTAGTTGGCAACGCAATTGAACAATCGGCGTCATTGTCTGATTGTGGATATTTATATCGAGTTTTGCGGCCAAGAAGCATACGGTGTCAACATCGCGACCGCGATACGTCATAGATACGTGATCGGCGTCGCCTATGCACTAGCTACCACGTGGTGGCGGTGAAGGGCGGATATATAGTTGGCTGTTTTTCTCTCTAGGTTGGGCTGGTGTATACTGGTAGTTGCTGAAGGTATTTCAGTGTGTGGATGGTTGGTTCATTTATATCCTCGTGGGTGGGAAGCCAGGCTTCATCCACGGGTATCGTAAGAAACCTCATGTCCACAGTCGAGTTGCTGGAGCTATTACAGTGTGTGGATGGTTGGTTAATTATATCCTCGTGGGTGGGAAGCCAGGCTTCATCCACGGGTATCGTAAGAAACCTCATGTCCACAGTCGAGTTGCTGGAGCTATTACAGTGTCTGGATGGTTGGTTAATTATATCCTCGTGGGTGGGAAGCCAGGCTTCATCCATGGGTATCGTAAGACACCTCATGCTCACAGTCGAGTTGCTGGAGCTATTACAGTGTGTGGATGGTTGGTTCATTTATATCCTCGTGGGTGGGAAGCCAGGCTTTATCCATGGTTATCGTAAGACACCTCATGCCCACAGTCGAGTTGCTGGAGCTATTACAGTGTCTGGATGGTTGGGTTATTTATATCCTCGTGGGTGGGAAGCCAGGCTTAATCCACAGGTATCGTAAGACACCTCATGCCCACAGTCGAGTTGCTGGAGCTATTACAGTGTGTGGATGGTTGGTTAATTAAATCCTTGTGGGTGGGAAGCCAAACTTTTTTCCATGGGTATCGTAAGACACCTCATGCCCACAGTAGAGTTGCTGGAGCAATAATAGCGTGTGGATGGTTGGTTAATTATATCCTCGTGGGTGGGAAGCCAGGCTTTATCCACAGGTATCGTAAGAAACCTCATGCCCACAGTCGAGTTGCTGGAGCAATAATAGTGTGTGGATGGTTGGTTAATTATATCCTCGTGGGTGGGAAGCCAGGCTTTATCCACAGGTATCGTAAGAAACCTGATGCACACAGTCGAGTTGCTGGGGCTATTATAGTGTGTGTATGGTTGGTTAATTATATCCTCGAGGGTGGAAAGCCAGGCTTTATCCATGGGTATCGTAAGACACCTCATGCCCACAATCGAGTTGCTGGAGCAATAACAGCGTGTGGATGGTTGGTCAATTATATCCTCGTGGGTGGGAATACCAATTGTCACACACGACACGAGTTGTAGTGGCAAAACGTTAGCACAACCGCTGATTAGTTCAGTCGTTCATTAGGCAAGGCAACCGTTTACCAGCTGTTGCCTTAACCCACAGTAAATATACTGTATGTTTTAAAAAAAAGGGGAAAATGTCTCAATTGTATAAAATACACCGCAGCGGGAGAGGTGAACCGACGGAGTGTTCATGGTCAGACAATTTCTCGTGTGATAATGATCCTTTATTTTTACTTTCACGAGGATAAAACATACGAAAGTTGTGTGGTCGAATATGGTTAACCGGATTTGAATCGATTTTAATAACGAGTCCATTTACGGTTTCAAAATTTGTAAAAATGTTAAATATAGAAAATAAAAATTATAAAAAGTAAAAAAAAACAGAAATACCCAACCAACCCTAACATATAAATTACAAAATTAAATATATTTAGCTCAGAAGCTTCAAGTTATTATATACGTCACAAGGATCGGGTTCCCAATTTAACACGTCACAATATTCTTTATGCTGCAAATGCTTATCGAGCTGCCATGGGATTTCTGGCGGCAAATTTCCCACGACTTTTCGGCGAACTTTCGCAAAACGCGTCGTTTAAAATGTAACATGCATATCGTATATCTAGAAGGTGGATTCCTACGATGACCTCCGCTCGTCTACGCATTTAATTTCACCCATGCATCGGTACAAGGTGGTGAGGCGACGCAAGAGGGTTAAGTGGCAAAACAAACTCAGTCGGGTTTTACGTCACGACTTTAATTCGACTCCAAATATGTGAAATATTTGGAGCTTTGCGTTTGTAGACTTCCCCGAGTATAATTCGGGCACAAATCAATCATCGACCGCGTCGCTATAAAAGTTTAATGAGCGTGTTGTTTAGAGGCTACTTGTTTAAAAATACGACAGGTTTTGTTAATACTAAAGAAATATTATAATTGAAGTATTTTTATTAAAGTTTAAAAATAAATTAAATGTGATTGTTTTTTTAGAAGTGTATCGGTTGTGTATTCGCGGAGGTATTGATAAAGTTGGATAAATAATGCGCAACATTCGCTATCTTCATATTATGAGTATTCGTGTTCAAACTGATGAATTAGAATCCAATTCTTAAACCAGCAATCCCCACAATTCGCTGTCTAACGTGGGACTGCAACACTTCTTTTGTGTCAAAACCCAAATTGCGCTTGACGCGATTTTCCCCATTTTACGTGACTAAAGTTCCCTGACTAAAATGTTACGTGACTTAGCACAATTCCCCTTTTTTTCGTGGCTAAAACTGGTGGATCGGATACACAGAACTAACAAATAATATCCGACAAATATTGTGTGGAGAAGCAAGATTTCACTAAAACCGCCGAAGGGCTTGCAGTAAACAAACTATACTCGGCTATACCGATACATATACCGACTCTTATACAAAAAACGGTTTTAGTGACGAGCCCATCATGGGTTCGAAACTTGGCTCGGTTAAACAATAAACAACTGTGATGGTTCAGCCGACTTACCTGCCAACACACAGATCAAGTATCCGCACAGAATGTGGAAGGATCGACCTCTGTCCAACAGTCGCCTCGTCTGCCGCCCCATTCCCTGTGTACGGAGTCTTGTAAGTTTAAGGTATTTTAACCGTCGCAGTTAGGAGAGTCCATTTAATAATCAAATTCAAAGGAGTTAGGAAATAATTCGGAATTATTTTTTGATTCTGCTAATTTGGCAATAAATTCTCATAGTACAATTAAGTGGGTTGTATTTATATATTTTAAAAAATTAAATGGTTAAAAAAATTTATTGAACAGTCATTATAATTATGAACAAAAAATTACAATTATTTAATCAAACATTTGGGCAATTATTTTTCCTAATTAAATGCTTTACTTGCTCTTTGGTTCCATTTTAGATCGGTCCTAAATTCTAGATTCGAAATAGATTCAAAATTATTGATTCTAGTATAATTCTATCAAAACCAGACTGGAAGAAAAAGTCCCGGCCAAGCAACATAATGACCCACACAATCCCCTTACAAGTTGTAATTGCATGGCTGTCCAGCGATTTAATCTCATAAATGTCCTTGTAATACGCATAGTTGGTGTTTTCATTATGCGTTACTATGATTGTACCGAATTGAACACTGGTAACTTTATAAACGATAATTTAATAAACCAAGACGAATGTGATTCAATCTTCACAACATTAATAATGAATGATATGTTATACTTGGGCAATGATGTGGTGGAAATATATGAACAACTAGTTAATACTTTGGGACATTAGCTGCGCAGCTGGTCAAATGTCGGCGACGCTTACAACGGTTGTGTGGTCGAATGGTTAACGCAACCGATACATACACCACCTTTATAAAAAAACGGTTTTAGGGAACAAAAAAGTTACCAACTGCCCGAAATATTTATATGTTTCATTACACGTACATATAATTCCTAGGAATATAACATTGTGGACAAAAGGTTTTCCATGGAGGGGTAAAACCCTTACAGAGAATATCGCATGTGCAAATTCGGGTTCCTGGGACATGTTTTAAACAAGTAATCGAATATAATTTAATAATTTAATTTCCAAGGTTTCGAAATAACCTACAAGTGGATGTTGTAGGTACATAGAAATGCAAGGTTGCTGAATGTATCGTGGATCACGTGATAAGCTTAACTAACTCCTCACGAACTTATTTTGGAAACAAATTTCAGTTTCCTCAGTTTAGTCGCAAAGTATTGAGCAAACGCTCTAATCACATCAACGAATTGGTTCATCACCATAATACCAGGTCACTACGAGGTATTGTCCATACAACCTGGGTTAACTTCCAGTGCCATGGGAGGAAATCTTTTAAATTTGTTTGGAAATAAAATTAACCGGTTAACTTGGCAACTCTTCGTAAGCGCGCCTGCTTTCATAAGTCTGCACTTAGTATCAAAAGTACGTGCAAAGATTGGACCTGTTATTTCCCGCCACAATGTTTGAAATTTCTATGGGTTTTGTACACTACCTTGATAAGCGCGCCATGTCTTGCACGGCTTGTAGCAAACTATTCACGTCCACCAGACAAATGTTTCACCGACGTCAATCAACCGGAAAATTAACGACAATCGTGATGCAACGGAGCGGAACGCGTCACAAATTATCACGTGATTAGGAGAGTTTGTTTTTGTTGTCCTTCGTGAGCAGTG
This sequence comes from Ciona savignyi, assembly GCA_000149265.1. Taxonomy (NCBI): domain Eukaryota; kingdom Metazoa; phylum Chordata; class Ascidiacea; order Phlebobranchia; family Cionidae; genus Ciona; species Ciona savignyi. The sequence goes on along the minus strand of CH002170.1, from coordinate 145,730 downwards.
AAGCGAAACGCCAACCACGTGATTGACAGCTGATAATAACCAGCCCCCAACCGTACGAAGTGAAAACACAATTATTGGTAATTTGAGTGGAATTTGAGGTTTCGTGGTGGAAATATTGCGTGAGGTTCACAGAATCGAATGTTTATAAGATTTCCATGATAAATCTCACGCGTGCCATATTTCACGCCGTGGGCTGGATGGCTAACACGACCGACTTACATATAATAAATAACTGTCTTAGCAACGAACCCATATTGGGTTCAAAACTAAGCCGGGTAAAAAAAATAAAATATTCCACCATGAGTGACGAAAGACGCTTCGTTCGCATAATTTCGCTCAAGACTTCGCGCAAACAACCCGAATTGCGGTGTGAATGGTTAAAGCAATATTCATTAGACAGCCGCACGTCGCTTAGATTGATATCAGTGACTCATATAAACCTACTGCCTCCCGTCCCTACATATTTGTACACAAATCAGCCTTGATAACCACGCCGTCTGTCCATCCGACGTAATTGGAGCAAACACCGACCAAACGGCTGCAAAATTACACAACAACGTTTAAAAACGGATTGTCGGAAATGGGTAATTTTCCAAGGGAGTCAAATTGCACTTAATACGTCGGTTATATGGGATCGGACGGTGGTAATATAATGCAAGTTGGTAGCCACACGTAGATAATGATCTAAGATGAAGATATAGATGTCTCATGAACCGTTGTGTGGTATGGTTAACGCGACCGATTTATACATCAATTTCTGTATAAAAAAGTTCTCAATAATAGGTATATTGAAGGTCTTACAAAAGATTTGAATGTATTGAAACTACCAGATATGTTATATACAGCGGTATTTCGTTCTTCGGGATTTTTATATCGTTTTTCTATGAAAACCTCGATTAGCTGGACCTGAAAGTGGAACATAAGGTCAAGTGCAATATACAAATGTCGAGAATATAATTCACATTCAAAGGACACCATATGGTCGCCACTTAAGATGAGTCAACAACCAATCTAACGCCAAGCACCCGGTTAATCTACGGGATTTAAATCACGTCATACGCACTAATCAACTTTCGTAGTTTCGTATTTTGCGCTCAAGTCTTTCTATGAACGCGAGAAGCGATTGGACCGCGTACAGAGATCTATAATGAAGGTTGTGACGTAATAATGATGGATTGGCTAGAATGCTATAGATCCATCAAATCAAGAACTCACAGCAAAAAGCGCAAAATCGTACATTCCGACTTGCTTTAAGCGGATTGCACAAGATACCGCAGCTTGATAGCTGTCTGGGCAGCTGGAACATAGCAGCAAGAGGATTTATCATTTATTCCCAGAAAAAGTGTGTTCGGATATTTATTATCGTAATGTTACGTTAAGGCGATCCGATTTGCACAAATTCACTATTTGTGGTTGATCACGTGGTTATCTCTGGCTCTGTGTGATTGATGCTTTGGTCACAATTGTTGCGTCTTCGATTCAATACGCGTTTGTTATAATGACTGAATTGTCATAACACGAACCTGGTTATTATGATGAATTATAATTGTTACGCAACAATACCATACGCCGTTTGGTTGATAAAGTGCATCATACCACTGTCGTATTGAAGAGAATACAATTTATCCTTTCACCGAAATATCAGGCAAACCGTTGATTATATTTGATAACCCCCCAAATTGAAAAGCTTATCATCATATACACTATCATCTATCTTCTTGGCGCATTTAATTAACTTTCACTTAATAAAGCAGTTTAACAAAGAATGTCATACGATAAACGAGTTTACGAAATTCCTGTCATAACTTTTCGTTATCTAAAACATCAATGTGAACAATATATCGTGAAAGACGAAGTTGTAATATTTAATGTAATCCACTTACCCGTGGCAACCCCCTTAAAAATGTGACAACCCCTCTGCACATCGGGAATAGAAGGAAACTGCTGTTGAGGTTGATACAAGCTGCGCTCGCTCGACTGATGCACAGTCCGTACTGTGGACGCAATGGGTGTGAGTTGTGATTTGGCGGATATGGACGATATTTATGTTTATCTACTTGAATAGAAAGTCAATGGGTTACCACACGGGCAATTGTCAAATCACCTCTCGGTTATCGGAGATATTGCAGTGTGTTGTGTATGATTAACAATTTTAAACCTATTACCCAGAGGCCCGCCGATGAGCAGGACACAAATAATTGGTCGCTGACTGCAATTCGCCAGCTCATGCAAAGCAGACGCCCTACCCTAGTATCATACTTGGGAGATCCCCAGTGCCACTTACCCCTAGCATCTGGTGAAGATAGTAGAACTGCAGACCGTTGTAATAGTACATGAAGGTGAGATAGAACAGGACCACGTTCGTTGACAACCACGACACCTGGTGGATATTTCAAATCAGCTTATCTACCAGACGATGTATTTATTAGTACAACATGAGATAATTAGATGTAATAAGACGCAATCCAAGCGTATAGGTGCGTGGGAAATGTAGATAAAAGCTTATTGTAAACTAATGCGTCAATCCCTTAATTACCACGTGCTCCTAGTCGAGTTATGAGAAGAATTTGATTATTATAATATTTTTTATCGAGCCAAGTTTCGAACCCCTGATGTGCTCGTCACTAGTACTGTTTTCGAATAGGAGCGATATATATATCAGTCGCGTTAACCAATGATCCACACGACCGTACATAAGGATGAAATATTGTTGCGTTTAGTTCGAGGCGACAACCTGTCCATTTAAACAATGTGTTAACCACCACAGAAGGCGTCATATAAGTAAATAGCACTGATGCAAGTTCTGTCTCGTCATGCTCGTTGAAACCCATGACTCATCGGTTTGTTAACCACATCTACATTGAGGATCATATTGCAGCTTGCAGCGGCAATCAGCTCTCAGCTGGAATATTTTAAGCTGAATTGCGACACGGAATGTCTAAATGTGGTTCCAGACACACGACTGGAGGTGCTCGGAAGTAATTACAGCCTCCCATCCACCAATAGCCGCATCCAGCTATGCTGCAGGAAGCCAGCATGTCGCTTGTCGGTTGGATGGCTGAGTGACCACCACATCGAGCCACAGACATATCTGCACATAAACCTTCGTACGACGACACCTGTCCAACCGCGCCACGCTTATCTGCACCATTTATTCCCTTGCATAAATCCAAGCGGCAGTGTAAGTACAGACTCAGTGCGTTCCAAGGTGGCAACTAATTAAGCGGTCGGTTTCGATTTCAATCTGCAAATCTAAAGTCCACCCGGCCTGCTGATGCTTATATAATGCTGCTGATCAATCAGCGCAGTAATGCACTTCGTGGGTCATGGGGCTTGAGAGCCGGGGGACCTCGGTCAGGTGCCATTTAACCCACAGACACTCGGCCCGACGTCCCCGAAACCTGATCGCTACTTTCGCTGTAACTCATTAAGCGGGAGATTCACTGGAATATTTGACTCCGGTAAATTCACCTAAGGATTCCGATTTCAGATGGATTTAAGGTATTTGCAAGTTGATACGTAACGACGAAGACTTTTAATTGAAAACTTACCCCCAAAACCTTTTCTTTCGAAGGTCTGTCCTTTTTTTAAATTATTCAAAATAATTGTGAATTGGGTTATGTTTAGAACCAGGGCTTCCCAAACTGGGATTAAGCAATGAATTTTTGGGGTCGCAAAGTGTACATCAATTTCACACAAACTAATATATCTATTGTATATATTTCGATCTGTTTAGGATTGTGAACGTAAAGAAGGGTCGGAAACAATTGTAATAAATTGAAAGTGGTCGCCGGAAGTTGGGAAGCCATGTTTTATACAATATTAACATCTTAACTTTGATATGTTTAGTCGTAACAAGTTCTGAAGGTTCGACGAAGATTGACGTGAAAAGAATTTGAACTCGAAACGCAAACGCTTTAAGCGCGAAGTTTGCCCCAAAACAAGATTAGTCTCGAAGCTATTGTGACGAAAGCGATTTGTTTTGTTGGGGGTTCGATGGCGGAGTTTGATTGACAGGTCGCCAAACTTAATCGACCTTGATAAGCACACCACACACCACCTGTCCAGCAGCGCTACATTAACAAGTCGCGTTCATTTGTGGTTGTAGAAAAATTAACCTTTATAAGCAAGCGCACCGCCTGTCTATCTATGCCACATTTCCAAAGTCCCTACCATGAACATTTCCACACAACTCAACCTTGATAAGCACAGCACATGTCAATCTGCGTCACATTTTAAGATTTAAATATTTAAGATTTTAAAACCAAAGTGATCTAATTCTAAACAGTCCCAATAACAAACACAATAGAGCCAACTCACCCAAATAAACAGACGAAGTCCGTCGTTGACGATATAATTCCAAAGTCTCATTGCAACGCACTGGTGCGATTGCTCGCTCTTGTATAACTACTATACCATGCTTACATATGAGCGTTAATATATGCTCTCGCTATGTGCGCTTCTCCTGCAATGCAATTGTAAACAAGGCTTCCTTACGACGATCAATTAGAAGTCTGGCTACCCAGCAGTGGAATCTCGCAGCTACGTCTTGAGCTTCGCGGGATCCTGCTGTTCTAACACGCTGCGCTCGGAGCTGATGACTAATTCGGTAAAGACTGAAACGTTGCAATAACTTGGAGCAAAATATAATTAGATAATCGACCATAATAACACTATCAGTCTTAGCCAGCATATAACGCGTGGATAATATTTGTAACTTGGTTTGTTTTGCGTATAAAGGAAAAATCACTCGTATCGACGCATTATTCGGTATTATTTATGAACAGAAGCAGAAAATATAAAGATTTGTTTCCTAAAAATATCAGAATAAAATATCTGGGCATTAATTGGAAGTGGGTCAATTGAATATATCGCTGGAATACTACTTCTACGAAACAAGTGGTTTTTCTTAAAATTGAAGTTGAACAGAATCGTTGAACAGCTGTTCGCCGAATCACTGGTAGCAAGATGACGCGTGATATAGTGATGGAATGATAATACTCTGCTTGTAAAATCTGGTTGGTATAATTTGACGATATGCTACTGAAGATGAATTTACGAACAAAACAAAAGTTGACGGATCGCTTTTAAGGGTGGGTTGCGCGTAGGATTAACCAATGTTCACCAAGCAATAGCGAGAAGTGGCGCGTCTCTACGATTAGCGTATTCGCGTCGGATTTGTTCAGACTCCAAATATTGGTGTTTAAAGTTTTCATTAGGACAACCGGTGGCCACAGTCGAGTCGGCAGAATTATTCATGCAGTAGTTCACACAAAACGAGTACGGTAGATATGACGCGTGGTGCGGTTACAAAGGGTCATTAATATTTTAACCAAGCGAGGTTTCGAACCAACGATGGGCTAGTTGCTAAGACCGTTTATGTAGGTAAGTCGATATATGTATCGGTCGCGTTATCCATTCGGCCACACGACTGTACCATGGTGGTTAACGTCGCTCACATGTGTGGGAAAGTCGGCGCATCGCGTCGCAAAGCGAGTAACAAATTACGCGTCAAACGAATCGGTCGCGACGCCGATTACTCCCCGGTACAACCCGCTTACGATTTATCACTTTACGTCACAATGAGTTGCGACAAACGTAGCAGTGACCGTTGTTTTACAACATGACGACATAATAGAAAAACAAATTGCACACTACAGTCTATGAATAAGCCGGAAATAGCGTTGTTTAGCGGGTTACGCGATCTTTATCCGAAAAGATGCGCTTATTGAGGTAGCGGTCACATATAGGCGTCACTGCTGTATCCGATATTCGTCAGCCATCACCACTAGGTCACAATTACCAATGATTCAACTGGTTTTATCGGAACCTAAACTATTCAGTCGACTGTACCAGCACCCCCCTTGTACACTATGCTAACACGCTTACTGCTCTACTCTTGATAACTCTTATTTAAGAAGTCAATAACATTCAGCAGGTATATTAACTTTCGATTTAACCAAAATTCAAACAGCTATTGAATTGATCACCGTTCTGCCAGGCTAATCACCTATTTGTCGCTATTAACATATTGCTCAACTGGCATCTACACAGACACATGCGACTCGGAGTGAGAGATTTGGTTTATATACCGGCACCGTTCCGCTCTGCTCATCTCATGGGAAACCAAGGAGCGCTCATCTTCTCCCACTCTCACTTTCTTTCTCTCTTTATTATCCTCGAACGCTTTGCAGAGCGAGCCATCTTGAAGGCCGAAATGTCAACAAAAGAGAAACTTTGAAGGTTCAAGTTCGCGAAGTTGAATTGTTTAATCTGTACCTTCGGAAAGACTCGTCCGAAGCGCACGCGAAAATGAGGACTGATTGCAGCATGTTTTAGTTTAGTTTTCAAGCCCATTGCACGAGTCGCTTACCGCACAATTTTCTTTAGGGCTTGTAGTGTAATAATTTTTATAAACAATTATTTTTTCATTTTATATTTATTTTTTTATGTAGGTTTTACGGCCCCGTCTAAATATATCGAAAGTAAATAATTGTTTGGATTTTTACGTGTTTTAACGACTATCGTTTTGACGTTTTTTTTTCTTTTCCGTTTTTTATCAAAGATCCTGCTTCGTGTTTTCATCGTGAAAACAAAAAAAATAGATTAATGTGAGGCGTGCGAGGTTACTTTTGCCCGCGGTCGAGTTGCCGGAGTATGAACTGCAATAAACGTCATGTGGGGAACCACCTTGATATATTTAGTTTATAAATGTTGTGCCTTAGTAATACATAGAAACACTAAGTTAAAAAACATCATGGAATATGACCAGGAAAAGACGGCAACAGTCGTTAAATCACGTCATCAAAAAACGAAGTATTTAAATATCAATATAGCGAAGGCGGCGACCTAACCTAAGCGAAATTACAATAACAGCTAAAACAAATTATGTGAACGATCTAGCTTACCGTAAAACCTTTCTATTTTTCTACAATTTGTTTTCGTTATGCTGTGTTTTTAATTAGATCGCGGACGAGCTGGTCAGAATTTTAAGTAGATGAATCGAATTATTAAAAAGAAAAATATCAAAAACAGTTAACACCCAACATTTAAAGAGCAACAAAAAACAACAAACGAAACAAACTGACTGCCAAGTAATAAAAATCACTGGTGAAAATCAAGTGCTTTGGGACGTCCTCGTCATTTTCATATTGGCTTATTTCCATGATGAATGTCAAAGTGGCGGTCTATTACAGGGTGGCTCTTATTTTAACTTTAGTTGTGCTTTATTACAGGTGGCGCTCAAAAGAGGTTTTACTATATATTTCAGTTCGAGACTATCACTATCACCGTCGGGTTACTGGAGCTATTGCAGTGTGTTATGATGATTCGCACGTTCCTATAATTTGGTAGAACCCATTAATCCACTGGGTTCAGGCAATGTCCGTAAGTGCCTTGCCCACGGACACAACCAACAGGATAGCGACCAGTTTCGAATCTGCAACTTCGGTTGGAAGGCGACACATTACCCTACCAAGCTAATCTGTCGGACGAAGATAAAAATAGCAGTGATCGCCTTGACAACCTATATATGCTAAACATGTGGTTGGAATTGTCGGACCATAAAGAAATATGAAAACGTATTATTGGGCGAGTGTTTATGGATAAACAGAATTATGTTTAGTTGTGTGGGGGCTCATTTCCGATTCTATTATGATGTCACAATGAAACCATTGCCGCCCGTGACCTGTGACGCAAAGTTGAAATTCGTGTCGGGGGGGACGGTTGGATTTGAGCCAAAATGACGCAATCACCTTTCACCTACTAAGGTTGCATATTCGTTTCCCCTATTACTTAGTAGTAACACACGCCATTATAAACCTAATCGCAATAAACGCAGCGCAATTTTAACTTGACTGGTCCAAAATTTTCATTTTTTTGACCGAGCCAAGTTTCGAACCCATAATATGCTCGTTACTAGGATCGTATTTGTATAGGGAATGGTATGTTAATCGTACGTGACTTTTCAGTTTAGTTAAGTTGGTCACCGTGTCCCAGTGGTCTAACGGTTTAAAAAAATCTACGGCAGCAACATCGTTTCGAGTTCGACTCCCTTCCTCTGATATTCTTTTATTCGGATGATGTTCATAGAAAAAATAAAAAAACAGTTTTTGAGCTTTACACATTAGCTTCCAATTCACGGGGATTAAGATGGATTATCCGTAATATTCCGCACTCGCGAAAGCGCGGTTTCCAGCTTACCTTCCTATGTTCATTGAATCCAAGAACGCGCTGCGGATTATAGCAGAAATGATTTTTTTTAATTAGATTTAAGATGAAAACCACTATTTATCGGGCTTTTGGTTAAAGGGTAAATAAACACATTTTTAAGCAGTTTTTAGGTTTAGAATCATAAAAATGATATATTTTTGCATACAGAACCAAAAAAGTCGAATATTTTGCATGAAGGTGGTAGTTGTAAAGAAGAAAGCGCAGATGGGCGACCAAACTAAAACAGAGTTCAGTATCGAATCCATTGTGCTCGTAAGACCGTGCTTTGTACACTAGTTGTATTTGTATCAGTCGCGTTAACCATTCGCCACACGACCGCACGAACGATTTTCTCTGTCCTGTTTCCGAATAATACTTCCTCAATGTCACCCTCTGCTGGTTGTTGATGGACGAATATTCGTCCACCAACTGGCGCACTTTGGCTTTAACAGAAGGCACGTTGGCGCCGAGAAAAGTTGACAATAAATCGCAAATCTGGAATTTCAAACGATACATTAATAGTGGTGCGAATTGTCTTTACCGAGAAAAATTAAACATTCCTACGTGGGTACCACAAAGTTGCATGATTTTATCCGGTTTGTTTATATTCAATTGATTAGCGTGTTGGTCGTGCCTGTCGACAATTCGTTGGAATCGAAACAAGCCATGTAAATGGTAGATAGCTGCGAATGTTATCACACGGGCAATGGTAAAATTACTTACTGCCTCCCGAGTGTTTTCCGGAGCCATTGAAGTGTGTCAATTCAACGAAAACACTTTAACAGTTACGTTTAAACCCATTAAACGTCTGCGTTTAACCATCATCACATAACTGACTAACCAGTGGCTAATACCCATGAAACATCCTATTAACTTTAACTCTAACAAGCCGGATGAATGTTAAATGGTTAGTCAGTTTGCTACAACCCCACAAACGGAAGATTATTTTAATTAATTACTTGCTATTAATGTAGTCCCAAAATTGGGCAAGGCACTTAACGGATTTTTTTTTAGATTTGCATTTGATTTTAAATGCAATAATTTGATCATTGGTATTTTTGCATAAATATATTTACATGGTGTGTTTGTGCAGGTCAAGATATTGAGAAATTCATATTTAATATGGTCGGTGATCAATATGGTTTGATGGCCAATTTTTTATAAGAACTGAGTGTTCAAACGTTTGAATATGATAGCTAATATGTATTGGAAACACTTTAAGACAAAATATCCCGAGAAATTTTGGAGAGACGTGATAATATAACATCGACCGTATTTTATCATTTCCAACTCGAATATTTCTATTTATAGTTAGCCGAACATTTTAAAAGCATAACATGAAATTGGTATTGCAATATTATACCTTGTCTCGCGAAATTTTAACAATTTAGCGACCACATCTATTTATACCGGAATATATCCTGTTAGCTAGACTTTTTACATAATAATAGATGATTTTACGACAAATTTAATATTTGCGTGGCCGTTGTCATGTTGGGTTGTTTTAACAGCACACATGCTTTGTACAGGCTGTGTAAGGTCGGTAGAATCTTGGGTTTGAAACCAGGACTGTTATGAACGAATCAAGTAAATGGTGTGAAATAACACTTTAAATCTTTTTGCACAAGAGCCAAAATTATCACAAGCATAGCTTATTCAATACAGCGAGCGTATTTCCCATTTAAAGTTCAATTATTACCGGTTATTAAATTTTAGTTCGTTACTTTGTAGTTGTCATACTCTCCACAACACGTTTCTTGAATTTACTGCGCAATATATGGTTGTTTGTTATGATTATGTTGTAGCACCAAGTCAAGTTTTCATTTGAAACTTAAATAAAGTCAAAATACATTACAGGCTCCAGGGTTTGGTAGTTTTGTCTTTTAAAGCTTCAATTCGCAGTAGCAAGAAATGGACGTTTCGAAATATATCTTTATTTTACAATCAATAAAATACAAGAATACACACAGAATCATCAAAGTTTAAAACGTGATGACGTCATTAGAAGAAATGATGACGTCACACCATGCCAGGCTTAGCGAACATAGGAAGATGGTAGTAGTTGTAACTGAGGAAACTCAGTAATCGACCTTCGACTGCCTTTCTCTGTCCTGTCTTCGAATAATACTTCCTCAATGTCTCCCTCTGCTGGTTGTTGATGAACAAATCTTCGTCCACCAACTGGCGCACTTTCGCTTCAACAGAAGGGACGTTGGCGCCGAGAGAAGTTGACAATAAATCGCGAATCTGAAATTTCAAACGAGTCATGAATAGTGGAAGCGAATTGTCATTACCGAAATTAAACATTCCCCGTGGTTGCCACAAAGTTGTCATCGGTTGGCTTAATTAGTTAACATACTGGCTGTCAGCCGAAAAGGTGTAAGATCGAAACCAGCTAGTGATAGTCGGTTGTGAACTTGGATACTTGCCGAACATCGCCTGGATAAACTGGACAAATGGGTTGAATGAAATTCAAATGAAAAAGTTTATGCGTCGCCTTTCAGACGGAAGGTTGCAGATAGAAACTGGTCGCTAGCTAGTCGGTTGTGTCCTTGGGCAAGGCACTTAACGGACATAGCCTGAACCCAGCGGATTAGTGGGTCCTACTAAATTGAAGGATCGTGCGAATCATACAACCCACTGCAATAGCTCCGGTAACCCGATGGCGCAAGTCGATAACCCGTCGATTTACTGCGACAAAACATTCAACAACACAAAATAATTATAAACAATTTCGCAGCTGGTCAACCCGCACAAAAAGTCGAATAAACAAAACCAACTTCTTGTCTGAAGTCCGGGAATCGGTCGTGGTAGATCGCCATGCTCCAAGGCGCGCGGAAGAACGCGAACAAATCAACCAACATTCCCTCCTTGTTGCGACCAACGAGGTTGTTTAGGTATCTGTGGGGGGGGGGGTATTTTTTAATTATATATATATATATATATATTAATTAAATATGGGAAGCCAGGCTTTATCCACGGGTATCGTAAGACACCTCATGCTCATAGTCGGGTTGCTGGAGCTATTACAGTGTGTGGATGGTTGGTTCATTTATATCCTCGTGGGTGGGAAGCCAGGCTTTATCCACGAGTATCGTAGGACACCGCATGTCCACAGTCGAGTGAACCCACCTCTCGTGAGTCCCGTAGAGTCGGATGAGATTGGAGGTTGAAAGATGAGCACCACGCACGAGACACGTGATGGTTTCAACGCGATCGAAGCGGTTCAGATGGAGTCGGAAATAATTCCCGTTCTCGGGTGATCCTGTCACCACCTCCGCCCCATGGTCGATGCTGTCCAGCTGGGCAGCGTAAGGGGCTCTCTCACCCGGCTTGCGGACGTGGAGGTAGGTGAATCCCCCCGGCAACTCACCCATGGTGACCTGGGGGAATACCCATCGGAGAGAATGAAGGTTTGGAAAAGAGACTCAAAGTTTGTATATTATCCAGGCAGTTATAGCAACGGTTGTTGGCTGAAAGGTTGTGGGATCGAAACCAGCGGCTGGTTGGTAGATGGTATCCTTGTGCAAGTGAGTGTGTGGATGTGGCTCCCCCCAACTGGATTATTGGATTGAAAACATTGAAGGCTCCTCAATTATACAACACACACTGCATTAGCTTAAGTAACCTGACGTTGGGCGCGGTGCTATCTGGTAATTTCCCTTATTATAAATCTTTCCGGCCTTTTCTATGTAAAAAAGAAGTATTATGGCCTGGATAGGGCAGGGTTCGGCAAATATTTGCACTTAAAGAGCCGTTTTAAGCGATATTTCACAATAAAAATCACTAGGAGCCGCAAAACTAATAATATTTTCGCAATAAAAGGAAAACAACACTGTGTGAGATAAAGATGCGAGTGTTTTTCTGTTTGTTTCACTTATGTTTGGGTATTAGACTTATTAAGCGCTCGCTATAGTAGCAATAAAATTAGGATGAAAGAGTCGCAGGTTGCCGACTCCTGGGGATAGAATATTGAAACAACCAGCACAATATGAAAGTCTCCAGTTTACCTTTGGCTCCATGTAAACCGGTATGAGCTTCTCATGGGGGTTTTCCTGTCTACTTTCACCCCTTATTGTTGTGGCGGGGGTGGTTGGAGGGTAATCCCCGGGGTCAGCCCCATCCAACGTGGGGTCAAATAGGGGTAAGATGGTCATGGCAAGACGGAATCCTATTTCCTTGGAGCTGAAAATAATTTTATTTTGAATGGGTCAAATTAAATAAAGTGACTAGAGGAGTAAAGGGGCAAATGCAGGGGTAAATAGGGTAAACTTAGAGGCCAACCCAGCGGTATCTAGGAGTAAACTTAGGGTAAACGTAAACCTAGGGGTAAATGCGGTAAACCTAAGGTTAAAGGGGGTAAACCCAGTAGTAAATGGGGTTAACCTAGTAGTAAATGGGGTAAACCTAGGGGTAAATGGGGTTAACCTAGGGGTAAATGGGGTTAACCTAAGGGTAAATGGGGTTAACCTAGGGGTAAATGGGGTAAACCTAGTAGTAAATGGGGTTAACCTAGTAGTAAATGGGGTTAACCTAGTGGTAAATGGGGTTAACCCAGTAGTAAATGGGGTTAACCTATGGGGTAAATGGGGTAAACCCGGTAGCAAATGGGGTTAACCTAGGGGTAAATGGGGTAAACCCGGTAGCAAATGGGGTTAACCTAGGGGTAAATGGGGTTAACCCAGTAGTAAATGGGGTTAACCTATGGGGTAAATGGGGTAAACCTAGTGGTAAATGGTGGCAAACCTAGGGGTAAATGGGGGTAAACCTAGGGGTAAATGGTGGCAAACCTAGGGGTAAATGGGGTAAACCTAGTAGTAAATGGGGTTAACCTAGTGGTAAATGGGGTTAACCCAGTAGTAAATGGGGTTAACCTATGGGGTAAATGCGGTAAACCCAGTAGCAAATGGGGTTAACCTAGTGGTAAATGGGGTTAACCCAGTAGTAAATGGGGTTAACCTATGGGGTAAATGGGGTAAACCCGGTAGCAAATGGGGTTAACCTAGGGGTAAATGGGGTAAACCCGGTAGCAAATGGGGTTAACCTAGGGGTAAATGGGGTTAACCCCGTAGTAAATGGTGGTAAATCTAGGGGTAAATGGTGGCAAACCTAGGGGTAAATGGGGGTAAATCTAGAGGTAAATGGTGGCAAACCTAGGGGTAAATGGGGTAAACCTAGGGGTAAATGGGGTAAACCTAGTGGTAAATGGGGTTAACCTATGGGGTAAATGGGGTAAACCTAGTGGTAAATGGGGTTAACCTAGGGGTAAATGGGGGTAAACCTAGTGGTAAATGGGGTTAACCTATGGGGTAAATGGGGTAAACCTAGTGGTAAATGGGGTTAACCTAGGGGTAAATGGTGGTAAACCTAGGGGTAAATGGGGGTAAACCTAGGGGTAAATGGTGGTAAATCTAGGGGTAAATGGTGGTAAACATAGGGGTAAATGGTGGCAAACCTAGGGGTAAATGGGGGTAAATCTAGGGGTAAATGGTGGTAAACCTAGGGGTAAATGGTGGTAAACCTAGGGGTAAATGGTGGCAAACCTAGTGGTAAATGGGGGTAAACCTAGGGGTAAATGGTGGCAAACCTACGGGTAAATGGGGTAAACCTAGGGGTAAACCTAAGGGTAAAGGGGGTAACCCCAGTAGTGAATGGGGTTAACCTAGTAGTAAATGGGGTTAACCAAGGGGTAAATGGGGTAAACCTAGGGGTAAATGTAGGGGTAAACCTAGGGGTAAATGTAGGGGTAAACCTAGGGGTAAATGGTGGCAAACCTAGCGGTAAATGGGGTTAACCTAGGGGTAAATGGTGGTAAACCTAGGGGTAAATGGTGGTAAACATAGGGGTAAATGGTGGTAAACATAGGGGTAAAGGGGGGTAAATCTAGGGATAAACCTGGTGGTAAATCTAGGGGTAAAAGGTGGTAAATCTAGGGATAAATGGTGGTAAACCTAGGGGTAAATGGGGGTAAATCTAGGGGTAAATGTAGGGGTAAACCTAGGGGTAAATCTAGGGGTACATCGCACCTGTAGTTTTCATGACGTGCCCAGTAGCCGTCGGCATGGTAACGACGTGCGTACTTAGTGATTGGTCCAGCCGCCCATATGGAAGGATCGTTAGTTTTGAACGAAGCATCGATTGTCAGCCTCCCGTCGAATACCAGGCATGCGCGGTTCAATGCGAGGAATGTGCGGATATCGATTCGCTTCGGATGCAACGATATGAAGCCCATGCATGGCAGCGACAGTGGTTTGGTGGGCGTGGTGAACGAGACAGAGGTTATTGTGCTTCCTGTGGACGAATATTCATCTTAATTAACTGTATTGTTTTCGTTTAGGTTTGGCCGCCGCGTCCGCTATATTTATTCAGTTATATCCTTTTTTAAATGACGTGTTTTAACGACTGTTCGTTTTGCCGTCTTTTCTTGTTGCTGTATCGTGATTTGCTTCATTTGCTTTTATTTAATACTGGGGGAAGAAATGAATAAACTAAAACTAAATCCATGTGGAAAACGTTGGATTAAATTAATATGTTGTGTCCGCTGTTGGGTTCTCGTTGCTATTGCAGTGTATGATAGGATATTCATGTTTATGCTCCTAAATAGGAAAACCAAGGGGTTTAACACACGGGAAATCGTCAGATCACCTCGTGCCCATAGTCGGGTTACCGGAGCTATTGCAGTGTGTTGTGTATGAATCACACGTTCCTTTAATTTAGTAGAAACAATGAATTCGCTGGATTCAGGCAATGTTCGTTAAGTGCCCAAACACAACCGACTAGCTTGTTATCAGTTTCGAACGTGCAACCCTTCAGTTGAAAAGCGACGAACTAAACCACCAAGCTTTAGAGTCGGATCACTGTATTATGTGTAATTTAAATTTCAACGCTGTTCCATAGACAGTCAGCTAGCCATTGTTAAATGGGCGCATTTTGATTGCAACAACACCACAAATGAAAGATTATTACAATTCATAGCTTGCTGTTAATTTGGTTCCAAAAGTGGGCAAGGCACTTAACGGATTTTTTTTTAGATTTGCATTTATTTTAAATGCAATAAAATCACATATATATTTTTAGTGACTGTCAAATTCAATTGTTGAAATGCGAAATCGCCGATGCAATGTGTTGAATGCGGTTTAGGTCCTTCGATTAATGGTTTGATGTAAAAAGATAAACCACAACTATTCACTGTAGAGTTCAATAGTTGGACACTCACCCCCATGGGTATTCCCCTCTTCCCCCCAAGCAGCCAACACATGGTTGGCGAGGATTCGAACCCCCGATTCCTGCAACCCCAGTTCCACGGCTTTCGACACCAGGGGTTCGTTGAACGGGTCCCCGTTTGTGTTGTCATCGGACACCGACACCCCGCTGTTCTGCGCCGGGGGGCGGACCAGGATCACCCTGGCCCCGGGGATTCCCCATGAGAGAAGACATTGGGTGATGTGGTAGGCTTCAAACGACCGACCGTAGATGATGATGGATGGAGACTGATGGGGGAGGAATGTTATTATCATATTTGACATATATTCAAATAAAAATCTTAAAAGAACAAATCAGAATGAAACGGTTAAAAAAAACAAAAATATTCAGAATTGTTCCAGAATCTGCAGTTTGAGGGAAATGGGGAGGGGGGAATCACAACAAGTTGAGGGTAATTTAAGAGTGATGGTGTATACCAGGGGTCGGCAACCTGCGGCTCTTTTGAACTCCTGATGCTCTTATTAATTTTATTGCTACCCTAGCAAGCGCTAAACAAGTTTAATACCCATACATAAGTAAAACAAACAGAAGAACACTCGCGTCTTTATCTCACACAGTGTTGTTTTCCTTTTATTGCAAAAATATTGTTAGTTTTGTGGCTCCCAGTGATTTTTATTTTGTGGAATATCGGTTAAAATGGCTCTTTAAGTGCAAAAGGTTGCCAAACCCTGGTGTATACAGACGAGACAAAATGTATGTGGACTTGATTAGGAATATTAAACAATGGAAGCATAGAAGAGCTACTTACACCATCCGCGTGTGTCTCAATCTCACATTTCAACGCCACGTTAGATGCCCACATAGATAGCTTTGTGATGTCATAAGAGTCATTTACTGCCATCACATTGTCGGGGATGGGCTTTGTGATGTCATAGGGCTGATTTGCAGCCCCCTTTGTGAGGTCATAATTGGTGGCCATGTTGTGGACATCCGCTCCAGTGGGACAAGGTATCTGTTGATGACGTCATAATGGTAACATATATAATGACCATTGTTTCGAAAGTTCAGGGTGTAAAGTAAAAAAAAATTTTAAATTGTGCACCTGTGCATTTCGGCTATGTGCATAAGATGTATTACTGT
>CH002170.1:100115-110825 GCA_000149265.1 Ciona savignyi | reverse complement strand
CTGCAATAGCTCTGGTAACCTGACGATGGGCGCGAGGTGATCTGACGATTACCCGTGTGATAAACCCCTTGTGTTTTCCCATCTAAAGGAATAAACATAAATATCTGATTCTATGATCCCCCATCACAACAAACCCCCCAGTGAACCTCCCACCTGCTCATAATCATCAGTCTTCGCCGGGCGCACACTGAATCCCGCAGAGAGGAGTCCATTCCTGTGGAAGACGTACAACTCGTGGGGGACGTTTGATGTTCGCTTCGGTGTCACTCGGACAAACTGCTGAATCAGAGGGAATTCTGGCACTAAGTGGGGTACGGTGATCACTGCAAAGTCTTTCTTGGGGAATAACCTAAACAGGAAACAATTAATGTTATTTATTAGATAGCAGAGATTATTAAATGAGACAGTTATGTGATGTAAATATATCAAATTGAATAATATGCATATTGGTGTTTATTGCTATGGGTAAATGTAGGTGGAGTTATATCAGATTAACATCAGATAACCTTGTGCTGACAGTCACGTTACTATTGTGTTGAACATGATATTTTTTCCACCCAATAATAAACTTAACCATCGCACCAACGGCTGATTGCGATTCCATTGCGATTCAATGGATTAATGGTGCAACACCCTACATATGAGCTAGGCCAGGGGTCGGCAACCTGCGACTCTTTTATCCTTCTCTTATTAATTTAATTTTATTGGAGCGGGCGCTTAATAAGTTTAATAACCATGCAAAAGTGAAACAAACAGAAGAACACTCGCGTCTTTATCTCACACAGTGCTGTTTTCCTTTAATTGCGAAAATATTATTAGTTCTGAAGTCCAAGTGATTTTATTTCGGGAAATATCGGTTAAAATGGCTCTTTAAGTGCTGTAGGTTGCCGGACACTGGACCATTACACCAATGTATCCCACCTACCCCACCTACCTCACCCCACCCCACCCACCCACCCACCCACACCACACAACTCACTTGAAGATCTTGGGTAGAAAGTCGGCCGACCTCATTTCAAACTGCTCCTCCATGCAGAAGAGTTGAATGGAGAATGCGTCGGGCTCGCCTTTGTATATCGGCTGTGATGGATTGTTTGGTATTTATGTTTAACACTGTGGATGGGAAAACCAAGGGGGTTATCACATGGGCAATCATCAGGTCACCTTGTGCCCACCGTTGGGTTACCAGAGGCATTGCAGTGTGTTGTGAATGATTCACACGTTCCTTCAATTTAGTAGAACCCATTAATCTGCTGGGTTCAGGAAATGTTCGTTAAGTGACTTGCCCAAGGACACAACCGACTAGCTAGCGACCAGTTTCGAACCCGAACCCTTTTTTAATCCACCAAGCTAATCAGTGGATTGAATAAAGTGCGTTGATGATTCTTAGCTTATAGTGTATTGCGGACTGGAAGGTTGATGGATCGAAACCAGCTGACGACAGCTCAGTTCGGTTGCGGATGCTGTCTGTACTAAGTAGATTTTTAGGTTGGAAATAAAACTGAAGAAACAATTGCTACACAACACAGCGTAATAACTCCGGTAACCCGATGGTGGAAATTTAATGATTTCTCATGTAATAACCCCTCCCACATTAATCTATTCATGTGGATTAAACATCACAATCTTGGTGGTTCCCATAAGAATGTGGGTCCACTCACGATGATTGTTGGGTGACAATGCACACAAGGTGATAAGTCATCTCCAAGGGCAAGTGATTTCGCTTGGACCCAATGAGTTAACAGGCTGTGGTAAAACTAATAGTTTCAATTATACACAACAAAGCAATAGCTTGAATGACCCAATGGTTGACAGGAATCTTATAAATTTGCACCCGACAATATGTGCTGGTATATTGTTGGTTAATAATCAAACATTAAAGGTGGTAATGTTTAATATGGGGCTTGTGTGTATATGGGGCCTGTGTGTACCCCATGGTAAACATGATGAAGCACCCATACTTACTGAAAACCCTGTGGGGCTGGTCGAGGTGAACACATCGGGTCCTCCAGGAAGCGAGGATCTGCTCCCCATGTGGAACTCGCTCAGTTTCGGCTTCATTCCACTAGAGGGCAGGAGAGTGGTCATCGATGGGTCGGACGAGGTCCCTTCATCCGGGGAGGATTCATCTGTAACAATGAGTATTGTGATGCAACAATGAGTATTGTGATGTAACAATGAGTATTGTGATGTAATAGTGAGTATTATGATGTAACAATGAGTATTGTGATGTAATAGTGAGTATTATGATGTTACAATGAGTATTGTGATGTAACAATGAGCATTATGATGTAACAATGAGTATTGTGATGTAACACCTGTCATTTAAATAATTATTATAATGTTGATTAAGCAAACACATCGGTATTTTTGTGGCTGAGCTTGTCTTATAAAAGTGTTGGAAACTTCACTGTCGACTACATGATCTAAACAATGCTATAATAATGTAATTTTGCAACTTATGCATGCAATCATTAGGATAGGACTGATACACAAAGTTTTGATGCCAAATAAACCCCAGGTTTATACCACCCATATTGACACGTCCCATTACATTTATAATCCCGTTATCGCAAAGAGAAGTAATTTCTGAGAAGCTTTCAGTCATTGAATCGAAATATTACTGCGGCCGCATAATTGAGAAAACCCCCCAATTTCGATGTGAGGTCATAATTTCGATGTGAGGTCATATTTTGATGTGAGGTCATAATTTCGATGTGAGGTCATAATTTCGATGTGAGGTCATAATTTGAGAATACGGCCCACAGAACACAAAACGATTGAAAGAGGTTATCAGTATATAGTTAGTGGTGAAACATGATTATTTTATATTTTTATGAATGTAATGTTTTAAACAGTGCAAGGAAACTTCCACAAGTCCATGCTACGAGGTATGAGGTGTGCGAGGATGATAACAACCGATACCTTGGTCGATGGCTTCCGATGAATTCTTCCCCATTGACACTTCACTCTCTTTCCTCTCTGGTTGTGCGGGAACAATGGGGGTGGATGCGGGAACAATGGGTGTGGATGCGGGAGGAGTGGCAGGCTCCTCCACGAGGACATCATCCGGATGAGGCTTGCAGAGTCCGTGGAAGGAGGAGAGCTCGAAGCAATCCTGGGAGCAAACGTGGTTAAACATGTGTACACACTGGTGCTACTAATGCATTGTGTGAGTGTGATACACCAACCTCCATATGTTACTTCATTCAATTGGTCGTCTGGATAATCATATCATGGTAGATTATAATAAAATGATGGGTAATCCCAACACGCCCCACCTGCCCCACCTGCACCACATGCCCCACATACCCCCCATCCCCACATTACCCCCATGCCCACCTGTAGCAATCCCACGTTGACATGGGAAGACACACTCATGAATCCGACCGCTTTCCCCTCCACTTCCGCAACCAACGCCTGATTCTCATCGTTCTGTGCTTCAATCATCTCGGCGAGGAAATAATTCCCGTATGTCTGCGGGGGGGGGAAAGAGGGGTTAATCCTCGTGGATGGGAAGCCAGGCTTTATCTACGAGTATCGTAAGCCTTGCCCACAGTTGAGTTGCTGGAGTCCCAGATACACTAAAAATTGAATGTTGAAAATCATAAATTGAAAACCTCGATGAGATTATTGTTGAGTCGCTTGAATAGAGGAGTGAGGTCATCATGGTCTTCCACACAAGCTCTCCTTATATGGAGGAGGGGGGCGTGGTTGTGCCGGTGACATACGTACAATGTGTAGTGGCCTGGAGATGTATAAGTTGGGGGTTGATCGATTAGCTTTGTTGCGCATGTGTAGCCAGAACTCCGACCGAATATTCTGTGGAGTATTGCGTCGCCTTTTAACCAAAGGGTTGCAAGTTCCGAACTGGTCGATAGCCAGTGGGTTGTGTCTTAGAGCAAGGCAATTATTCGATATTGCCTGATCCCGGAGAATTAACTAGAAAAATCAAACATAACACACTGCAATAGCTCCGGTAACCCGACTGTGGGTGCGAGATGATCTGACGATTGCCCGTGTTATAACCCCATTGGTTTTCCCATTCAAGTGAATAAACTTGAATATCATATAAAAACTATTAGAACTTTATTGTTTACTTTTAAAATCAGGACTAAATATTAGCTACAACTAAAAGTTCAAAAGCTATGTTGGCTCTTATGCTCCTGATAGGGTAATCTCTTAAAAGGTATTTTAATTGTGTGTTGCTGAAATACATCATTAAATTACCATAAAGAGCAGTGTATGATCTAATTACACAATAAAAACCATGTTGTCAATTGTCATAGAACATCAAGGAACTTTTTAAATGATGCACATCGAATGACATTGCAAAGTAGACAAATTTTATCACCATTACTTAGAAATAATGGTTTATACTATAAACATATAATGACTAAGTGTCTAAAGTCATCTAGGTAACTTTTTATAGCCAAGGGGTTTCAACTAAAAAGGGAAAAAAGGGGAAAGGAGTGAAACTGCACACTAAAATGAAGATTAGGACAATAGCGTTTTTAACATTGGGTTGGGGTTAGGGTAAGTTCTGGTTTAAGATTAGTGTTTCTGACAGACTTAAAATAATTTCCATAGTTTTAGTGAGTAGTTTCCCTCCGGCATGTTTTTGGAAAAAAATATCCCGTTGTATGATTTGTATCTTTCGCAAAAAATAGATATTGGTTTACATGCCAGCGTATAAAAAGTATAAATAACCTCCTAAGCCATCCCTCTCAGCAGGTTGGAATATCTGTGCGAGAGCAGGTTCCGGGTTGTTGTCCGATCGCAATGTAAGGAAGATGAAACGAAGTTCTGGCACCGCGTTGAACACCGTTCGCACGATCTCACTTGCACACCCGATGGTGTAGTCGTCCTTCGCTACAAAGTGGTGCAGGAACAAACTGCAAAACATAACATATTCGTTTTTAGTCGGTTATCTCAGTCGGTAAAAGCATTAGTCGAAAGGTTGTGGGATCAAAACTAGCTTGTGTCCTTAGGTAAGGGACTAGTGGTCAATGCCTACACCAATTTAAAAGGCATATTTTTTATATACAACACACTACAATAACCCCGGCAATCTAGTGATAGACAAAATCTGATAATCGCACATGCGTTGCGTTTCAGCCGAAGGGTTGCAGGTTCAGACTGGGAGCTAGCTAGTCGGCTGTGCCTTGTGCAAGGCACTTAACGGACATTGCCTGAACACAGCGGATTAATGGGTTTTACCAAATTGAAGTAATGTGTGAATCAAACACAACACACTGCAATAGCTCCGGTAACCCGACGGTGGGCGCGAAATGGCCTGACGATTGCCCGTGTGTTAACCCCCTTGGTTCTCCCATTCACGGGGATAAAGATGAATATCCTAACCTATTCTTTCCATCCCCACGGATAATTATGAATATTCTGATATCAATTTCCTGACATTGTACTTTCATATTCAAATTAATTCATTTTCCGCTTTTATTTGTTGCAAATTAAAATCATATTTATTATTTTATTTTTAAGAATAAAAAAATGTAATAAATTAAAACTAGAACAACACGATTAACACTGACCTGTTAAGTGGTGTTGCGTTTGCCGCCACCTTGTAATGCATGTCACTCAACCAGCATTCCCAATCCGCTGGGTTGCAAACCTCTAGCTGGGGTTGGTCGAGGAACCCAGCAAATCCAAGGACCTTCAACATAAAACAATGAAATCCTGACAAATAGCTTGGTGGGTTTGTGCGGCTGAAATTTCTTGATGATGAAACCTAGTTGGTTCATCCTTGGACAAGTCGGTTAGAGGGATCGACTGTTTTTACTTAAATTGAAGGAATGCTTTCTTCATACACAGCTCGCTGTAAGAGCTCCAGTAACCTGATGGCACAGGGTTTGACAAATGCCTCTGTGATAACTCTTATGCATTAACTCAACACCGTTTACCTTGTATTTTAGTGTGTCTTGTATAAGCCAACAGGTTGCAAGTTCTAAACTGGTCTATAACTAGTCGGGTATGTTCTTGGCTTAGGCACTTAAAATGTCTTAATCATACACGACACACTGCAATAACTCCGGTAATTCAAGGGTGGGCACGAGATGATCTGATCATTGCCCATGTGCAAAATTCAATTGCGTTTTTTTCATTCAAGGGAATAAACAGAAATATCCCACCCTATATTGGAATAAAACATGGACTAATCACAGCTCTGTGTAGCAGACATACATGACATCACAACTCCCATTCACACAACACAAACCTCATTCTGCTCATTACTGAGAGTGACAGAAAGATTGGATTTCTCGATCAAATGAACGATGTTGACACGACCGAATTGAGAGGTGGTCCGAGGGGCAACCAACTCCAGAATCGCTGGAGCATCAAGTGACTCGGTTCGACGCGCGTTGATCACCTGGTGGACATGTTTAGGAGTGAATACATAGGACACCAGATATTATAAAAAAAAACAAAGATAATAAAATTTCTGAATATGTTTCCATAGATTACAGAATAGGGGTGTTATCATTTTGCTGACATCAGCAAAAACGTTAGAGTTAAATGGGTAACCCATTTTTGGGTCTAACTTGAAAAACAGAAGATCTTAAATTGTTCTCTCAGGTCCACAACAATGAGGTTCAATTTACTTAAAAGAGGTGAGTAAGTGCAGATTTGGTGGTAAAATCCATTATTATTTCTTAGATTACCGTACTAAAATTCATTTATAATAGTTCTCCCATGCTTTCCAGACTGGAGGCTAAACTGCATAAGACATTGTGATAAATATATTTAAAACGGGTTAGTCTAGCTATTAATGTATTTTGAAGTTCTGGCGTATTTTGAAGACAATCCATACTTGCAATCTTAATACCTCAGCGTGCCCAAGATTTTCCTAAATATGACGCTGTTTCAAACCTGGGTCACATTTGCACTGTGATATCTGTTTCCGGTATTAGACCACAAAACCATACATAATAAGTTGGGAATCAAACCTCGGTTGGTCCGTGAGACGAAGCCACAGTTGTCATTTTGTGATTTGCTTCCCTACTTAAGTCAAATCTGTCAATTTAGCGTCAAATAAGTAAAATAACTTCGTCCATGAAAAAGTTACTTTTAGCTTCATATTTCCATAGAAACCACGGGTCAGTGTTTCCAGTTTATTTTATTAATTTAGTGTTTTTAGGGGCGGATATAAGGCGACGCACTTGGCACCAAGCTTTTCGGCCATATATTTTACCGAGCGTTATAACAGCTCGTTTTAATATATAAGTGGGAATATGAATCGACCGCGCTAATCATTCGTTTACACGACTATTCATATTTTATTATATAATGCAAAAGATTTAACATATATTTATTCATAAAACATGATTATCCATTTTAATCATAAAAAAACTTTGAAAAAATATACATTTATATGTACTAATAACATAAGATTTAAATACATTGTAAGTTTTATTTATTAGGCACATTTGAAATATTTACATGTATGCTGTAGCACATCAGGCATGAAACCAATTTTGGCAACGCCGCTTTCCATTTGTTCCTACATTACAACATTTACACATAAAAATATGCTGTACAACTTAATATATCGGGCAAAAATTAATAAACGGCCATAAAAATGCCTGGTGATTCTCTTAGCATACGTTGCTATTTACTAAGCGTGGGAATGGACGCTAATATATATATTAGGCTATCCATACAAACGTCATTTAATGTGACAACCTTTGTCAGTATCACGGGAAAGAGCGTTGATAACTTGTGAGCAGAGTGAAAAATATTATTTTTAAAATATGGAAAGCGACGTATTGCAGGAAACAAGGTAGACAGGAAAATAGTTGTTATCGTTCGAATTTGGTCTCATCCATCTTAGTAATATGACGTAGATGAAGGGCTTTGCGTTTTCTCGGATTAGGAGAACAAATCAAACAGATTGTGGCATTGCAGAGTGGTACACAAGCACACCGCCCATCTTCGAATGGGTTGCCGCATATTTTACTCGATTTGCAAAATATATGCTGATTTCTATGTTGTTTTTCAGCCAAAAGCTTTGAAAATTTTTTTTGAACACATAAAGTACTCGTCAATCAGTGTTTGGTATACAAATTTATGTATGAATAGGTTTGTTATTGGAGATAAATCCGACGATTACGCGTTTAAAAACAGCCTTTTTCCCCATGCACGGTATAAGCCATGAATATCCTATGTTATTCATGTCGTGCACAGTGAAATACAATCCGTCTTGCACGAATACACTGATAATATGGCGCATTCCGATTCGCGTGGTTGCTTGGACTATTACCGTTTGTGGGCGATTTGAGATGCCATTCACAATTACCTACTTCGTGAGATACCGATCCGTCGAAAACAAATTTAAGGGGAGGGGGGGTAGCGGGCTGGGCGACTTGGGGGGTAGCGGAAAATAATTCGACCAACACGAATTTCGATCTATTTCCAAATATGGAATGAAATTTCGACAATATTCTCCCGATGCTATCGCACTCGTAATGACTTATAATTTATTTATCAAATAATTTTCATCGATTTTTTCCGATTCGTCTGTCCTTTGGAATTTTCGTCATAATCAACTAGGGTCTGGACAGTGACCATCTCTATTATTACTCCGCGTAAATCGTCGTGTTTATTCTACGCTATGTTAATTGTGACGTCATAGCGCTATCGATTCCACACTGTGACGTGACATACCTGAAGAACGACAACTCGCACAAACATAAACGTTGCGACTTTGCCAAAATCCAGTTTTTAGGTAATCAGCATATTCTCGACAACAAATTAAGGCTCGACATTTTTTTCAATATAGTTTGTTTGCTCTTCAAATTGCTGCACGTAGTGTGAGAGCCGGGGACAATTAATAATTAACTGATTATCTATCTTCGAACTGACCCTTCCATGGCGTTGAGTCGGATGGGAAGCGTAACAGCGGAATACGTAGTGGATAGAACTCGGTAACATGTAGCGTAGTTAGAAAGGATATTTTCTATTCTGTTTTCGCAAAATGACAACAGATCTGGAAGTATGGCGCAGATAAACAAAAAGCGTGTGTTGTCATGTGAAGTGTAGGGGGATATTGAAAATTCGATATTAAAATGTGACAACACGTCCACGTTCAAATTCATTGTGTTCAAGGCGACGTTGGTTAATGATTATAGTGAGGTATGCTCAGCACACATTCGACACTTTGTAGATTTTAATATCTCAGATACAAAGCATTGGATATGTGTGGTGAAGTGTGGTATGCATTATAACTGAGTTTGGCGTGGCAAAATTTGCGGATTTGAACTTATACCTTGTTCCATGTGCGTGCAATAACTACCCTAAATTTAGGAATGCGACGTAGATGGACAGGCCGTGTGCTTATTAACGTTAACTTGTGAGCAAATATAAATGGTCGGGATTTTAGTAATTCGGCGCAGATAGACAGGTTGTGTGTACCCCACAGTCTAAACGGGGTTCGAAGAGTTGTTCGACATTGTGTAGGGGTTTTTATTCTAGATACGTTTTTTAGAATTTTACCCAACTCCAGGACAAAAATAATTAATAACATCGGTTTTAAAATAAATTCAGATACTTATGTTTATCTCTGTGAATGCGAGCGAAGATCGTCAGATAAATTTGCGCTCACTGTCGGGTTACAAGAGCTATGTAGTGTGTAAACACTTGGTTTAAAACCTGCTATCTTTCGTTGGACAGTACGACGCTATAACTTGTTGGGCACCAGGGCATGTGGTTGGTGGTTGTTTAACCTGGTTATAAATTCATATTTTAATGCTTGGCGATTACTCGTCAAATTATAAGCGTTTGATGTGTGTGTGATAAACTTAAGAATCTATTTGAACTTAGCCGCGAATGCCTGTGTGGATCATATGTGTGTTCTGTCCAAGGTCTATTTAAAATGCAGTAAAGAGGATAACGACCAATTTGAAACCGCGATATTAACGATGGTTACCTAACAAATCGGCTTGTATTTATAACTACCTTGCGTCCCTTTGACCTCATATACACTATAAACGTGGAAGAGAATCTAAATCACTTTGTTGTGTTCGATTATAAAATAGTTACAGCTTATTGTGTGTTCTGTTATTTAAAAGCCATTTTATATCTTTTTTTTTCAAAGAGATATTTTTGTCCAACTTTAAAGGTTTCTCATAAAGTCAGATCTGTAATAAAGCCTTCGGTGTTTAACAGAATCTGAAGAAAATCGTAAAAACTTCTAAAATTACTTTGTAGTTATGAATGCGCATACCAATATTATATGTTCTGTAAAACTACAACAACATTGTAAAATTGTATAAAAGAAATAAAAATTTCCAATATTTTAAATTTAAAATTTGCCAGTAAAGCACGGCTTTAATAAACTTGGTTTCAGTGCGGTGTTGAGAAATATAAATTTGAATATTGAATATTTTTCTTTCTTTTCTACATTGTTATATTGATGATCTTTACACATGCAAGGTTGTTGTTAAGCGAAACTTTTGTCAAATTTTTTTTGTCAAAAATTTTTGTCAAAATTTTGTTAAATTGCAGAGGAAATTTAGACATTGTTGTTTTCTAATTTCATTCCCCTGTTAAACAGAGTGGGCATGTCATATAGTTTTTTTCATTATCCCACTTAGCAAACTCTGTCGTTTCGCTTAAATTACAATATCTTATTTAAATTTAAATTTTTTATTTTTTTTACCGGTCTCAGTTGCGAACCTATGATGGGCTCGCTGC
>CH002170.1:63994-95519 GCA_000149265.1 Ciona savignyi | reverse complement strand
AAACATCAGCAGATATTCAGAAAGCCCCTGCAGATCTGAGCCACAGACATGTTTTATGGGTGGCGCTCGTTAACAGGTTGTACAAGAGGTGATAATTCACAGCACGGTTTACCGTCGTGTGGCCAAATGGTTAACGCGACCGATTACATATGCCGATTACTATACAAAATCGTCCAATTTGACCTGCCCATCATGGGTTCGAAACTTGGCTCGGTAATTATAATTACAGTACGGTCGAGTAGACGAAATGACAATGCGACCGATACCGATTAGTATACAAAAATGTTTTCATACCTTTATTGGTTAAAATATTGTCTCAGTGAAACTAAATTAAACAGATTCCATGTAAAGCTGGTTCACAACTTTATCTAGTTGCTCTCGTTACAAGTTCCTACTGTCGGTCAATCTAAGTAGTTGGTTGGTCAATTAATAAGCACATACGCACATGGTCCCATTAATATTTAATGGGCCCATTACATGGTTGCAATACTGTTCTATTGATTTACTTGGCAAGTACATTTTTTGCAGAACGGTCGGGAGAGTTCCAAAGCCCCACAAGCAGTCGCTAAAACGAAGCCACCGCCCGCCACACCGCCTCAATGGCAGTTGTATCTCCACATCGCGTAAGTTGACGTTTATGAACGACCGCTTGCTTGATTATGCTGTGTGATCACGTGATTTTACTTTGCCAACTCAAGCATGACAGAACTAAACACCGAAATATGAACAAACGTGTCCAGTATATACTCCTGGAAAAACGAACGGCTTGGACGACTTTTGCAATTTAATGAATCCTATGTGAAAGCTGTAATTTCCCGTTTTTTACCGGGCTATATTTCGAACCGATCATGGGCTCGTTTCTAAGTCCGTTTTTTATATATAATTCGTTATATGTAGTTGTCGCATTAATCATTCGGCCACACGACGGTAATGCAATTTGCCGTTTGCTTACAATTCCAATTGTTATCATATACTTAGTGGTCGAATGGCGAATGCGACTGATTCATACAAAGCACTTATTATAAAGTCGTGTGTCATTGCTGGTTCAAAACTTGGCTTGGTAAAAAGACTTACCCATAGCCTGGAGTATTAAAACGGACTTCGCCATAACCAGGGTAGTCTTGCTAACAACCAACACGTATCACCACAAACCATTATAAAATATTATTGTACCAACGGATATTACAATCGCAAACAATTTATCTCAGGTTTTTCGCAATGTGCGGATGCTTATGTAGGATCGGGACAGATCAAATATTCGGCAAGCTTGCAAAGATCGAAAGCTCGGCGGCTGTCGTTAACTTGTCGTTCGTATCGAATATGGTTGGGAGCTTCGTCCTTGGTACGTACACAGGCGAATAACCACACAAATGAATTAAATGGATAATTTGTCTTTTAATAGCGATGACTCATTAGATATCACTGGGTTTGAACAATGGTAAAGTAACTTGCTCGAGGTGCATAGTAATACATCTCATGCCCACAGTCGAGCACAGTAATACACCTCATGCCCACAGTCGAACACAGTAATACACCTCATGCCCACAGTCGAGCACAGTAATACACCTCATGCCCACAGTCGAGCACAGTTATACACCTCATGCCCACAGTCGAACATAGTAATACACCTCATGCCCACAGTCGAGCACAGTAATACACCTCATGCCCACAGTCGAGCACAGTAATACACCTCATGCCCACAGTCAAGCATAGTAATACACATCATGCCCACAGTCGAGCACAGTAATACACCTCATGCCCACAGTCGAGCACAGTAATACACCTCATGCCCACAGTCGAGCACAGTAATACACCTCATGTCCACAGTCAAGCACAGTAATACACCTCATACCCACAATCAAGCACAGTAATACACCTCATGCCCACAGTCGGGCTCAGTAATACACCTCATGCCCACAGTCGAGCACAGTAATACACCTCATGTCCACAGTCAAGCACAGTAATACACCTCATGTCCACAGTCGAGCACAGTAATACACCTCATGTCCACAGTCGAGCACAGTAATACACCTTATGCCCACAGTCGAGCACAGTAATACACCTCATGCCCACAGTCGAGCACAGTAATACACCTCATGCCAACAGTTGAGCACAGTAATACACCTCATGCACACAGTCGAGCACAGTAATACACCTCATGCACACAGTCGAGCACAGTAATACACCTCATGCCCACAGTCGAGCACAGTAATACACCTCATGCCCACAGTCAAGCACAGTAATACACCTTATCCTCACAGTAATACACCTCATGCTCACAGTCGAGCACAGTAATACACCTCATGTCCACAGTCGAGCACAGTAATACACCTCATGCCCACAGTCGAGCACAGTAATACACCTCATGCTCACAGTCGAGCATAGTAATGCACCTTCATGCGCACGGTAATACACCTTATGTCCACAGTCGAGCACAGTAATACACCTCATGCCCACAGTCAAGCACAGTCATACACCTTATCCTCACAGTAATACACCTCATGCTCACAGTCGAGCACAGTAATACAGCTCATGCCCACAGTCGAGCACAGTAATACACCTCATGCACACAGTCGAGCACAGTAATACACCTTATGCTTACAGTAATACACCTCATGCTCACAGTCGAGCACAGTAATACAGCTCATGCCCACAGTCGAGCACAGTTATACACCTTATGCCCACAGTCAAGCACAGCAATACACCTCATGCACACAGCCGATCACAGTAATACACCTCATGCACACAGTCGAGCACAGTAATACACCTTATGCTCACAGTAATACACCTCATGCTCACAGTCGAGCACAGTAATACAGCTCATGCCCACAGTCGAGCACAGTTATACACCTTATGCCCACAGTCAAGCACAGCAATACACCTCATGCACACAGCCGATCACAGTAATACACCTCATGCACACAGTCGAACACAGTAATACACCTCATGCCCACAGATAAGTTGTTAATACCTGCTAAAATAAATAAAAGTTTATACACAATAGGCCACAATATACACAATATGGTTGGAGCAATATAAATGCACCAGATAACAGACATAACTCCCCACCAGGTGCACTGAACGCGTCGCCAATGGGAAGCACGAGGTTAGGAGCAATGTACAAAGGTCTCACCACAGGGTTCTGTGGGTCGTACACCACGTGGTCCAAGTGGAATCAACAACTGAGCTTGACGTTGGTCGGGGGAGCGAACGCTGCTTCACAATCGCAGGTGGATTTTCATGTTTATCGGAGTGTATGGAGAAATCAAGGGGGTTAACACACATGCAATCGTCAGATCACCTCGCGCCCACCGTCGGGTTACCCAAGCTATTGCAGTGTGTTGTGTGTGATTTACATGTTCCTTCAATTTGGTAGAACCCATTAATCCGCTGAGTTCTTTAGTTTGCAAAAAAACATTGTATATATCTCTTTCTCGCTATGGCAGGTTAAATGGTTCCTTTAAATGTTATTTATCCAGTTGTATGTGGCTTATGCATAGCGTATCCAATCTGCAGCCGAACGGCAGTGTGATCGCAACCACCTGCCATCTTGTTTGGCTGTGTATCTAAACAAGCTGGTTGCCCGATACCAGTGCTTTATTGGTGCGTAAACAAAAACTGTAGCAATATTCCAATCATATAAAAAATACTGTAATAACTTTGTCTACCAAACGGTTGCTAGGTGATTACAATGGATATTATAAAGCAACTTGATACACCCCACACCAAGCAAGTACACGAGTAGCCAACTACATATCGCATTCCAGGTCCTGTCGATCTTGTCTTGGTTCGTTGGTTTTCACAGCTTCATCGGATCCTACTGCGTCGGGCTCGACTTCGGGAAAGACATCGGCGGGAGAATCGGAAAGAAAGTTTCGCCGAATGGACCGAAGATATCAAACATCGCAGTATTTTTGCTGCTTGTCAGCGCCGTCATCGGGTTTATAGTCGGAGTGGTGGTTGATCCCACGCAAACCGGGAAGCAGATTTGGATGGCGGTGCTTTTCGCTCCGTTCGGCGCTAGTATCCGGGCATATCTCGCCAAGTACAAAGTCGACAGGTTTAAGTTCCCGTTGGGGACTTTTCTAGCTAACCTCTTGGGCGCCCTCGTGCTGGCGGCTATCAACGTAATAAACACCCGCGCGGTGACGTGCGGGAGCGGAGCTATATGTTGGTCCACCGTGGTGACGTATGGAGTCGGAACAGGTTTCTGCGCCTGTCTGACAACGGTGTCGACTTTTATGAGCGAAATTTACAAACTAAGAGGAACTGATCCGAAGTTTGCTTATGGTTACGCGATATTCACAGTAGTCGTTTGCCAGGTTCTGTGTGGGATCATAAATGGAGTCAATTATAACTACGATTTTTACTAAAACCCGATCAACCAACGCGCTAATGTTTTACTCGTCCCAATTGCATGCACTAATACTCGAACTTATATTTTTGTAGATATCTTGTGCGTCAAACACAAATTGACGTTGACTGTATGACGCTGTAAACACGCAATTGACATTAAAACGTCCAGTTTGTCGACATGTAAGAATCATAATTTAACATTACTTTCTACGAAAGCAATAATTGAACAGACACTAACGGCAAATTTAACTCGTTTTCGACTAAAAAATAAATGAATTAAATTTTGTATGAAGTTATTTCTAAAGAGACGTCTGTAAGTGAAGTATACAGCAGAAGAAATATCCAAACCAGTGGATAATAGGATAGTGTGGATAATCTACTTTTGGTGTTCGTAGGATTCCAGTATTGCATGCATTGCTACAAATTGGTACGGCCTTGTGGTTAACGCGACCGATACATCCAGGCTTTAATTGCAAACCTTAATGGGGTCGAAACCGAGCTTTAAATTTCTCAGTTAAAAAAATTGCATCAACTTTCAGGTTTGGATCTGCCCACTTTTCGACTTATAGAACGCCTTTTGCTATTAATTAAGGTCCTGGAATAAGTTTAAAAAATAAAGCATAAAACCGCAATGTGCACCATTGGTAGGTTTACTTAGCCTATATCCAGCCCTCTTTACACGTATAAGCTAATGGCTGTCATAAATGTTTGTCGACAAACTATTAGAGCTGATATGCGTGGTCCAGGGGATGAAAACGAAGATCGCGTCCAGGTAATGGAGGGTTCCATTGCTATACCCAATCCACTTTTTTTTTTTTACCGAGCTAATTTTCGAATCCATGATGGGCTCGTCGCTAGGACCATTATTTTGTATAAGAGTTGGTATATGTATCGGTCGCGTTAACCATTTGGCCACACGACCGTACTACCCAATCCACTTTCCACGCGGTTGCGTCAAAGTCTTATTGCCTCCATCCAGTGGTTTCATATGAACCGATTATCAACCACAAGGTTATGGTCACAGGGTTAAAAATAAAAAATATTTTTTTATTTCGCGAAAAATGGGCATAAAAAGTTCCATTCTATTGGATGAATGGTTTCTACCAGATTCTAGGAACGTGTGAATCATACACAACACACTGTAATAGCTCCGGTATTCCGATGGTGGGCGAGAGGTGATCTGACGATTGCCCGTGTCATAATCCCTTATATTTCCCTATTTACACAAAGAGTATCCTATCCTATATACATATAAACACTTCCAAAAGAACTATGGGTATAATCTATGTGCCCTCACGTTTTAGCTTTTAAAGTGTAAAACACCCGTGACACCGTACGGGGTCTTATTTCAGCTGTGGACCATTTAACTCGGCGTGAAACGTCGCATAAGCAGTTAAGCACGCACCTTGTTGACACGCATAACGTGTTATGCACATATGTATATTCGGGCTGTTTTGTTCGAAACAAGGGGAACAGCTCGTCATTAGTAAGGTGTTAGTCTGAATAAGTTAGCTAGCAACACTTAGTATTTAAGGTGATTTGTAAAAAGGATTATTTTGTTCAAATTGAATTAATACAGTTGTATTCAAGTCGGCCAGCCAAGCGTAAAAGCTCACCAATAGCGCAATGGTGGACAAAGGATTGTTTAAACTGGACTTAGTTAGGGAGATGTTGTGTCCTACATACCTCACTAGCAAATATATCGGGAAGGCAGAGAATTCGACTTTCTCAATCTACAAGTTTAATGTTGTATATTCTGCCCCAGGCTTGTTGTGTGTGTTGTTGATGTATACATTGTAGACACGTTGAGTTGGAAAGGCAAGACATCGCAAACTCAGTGGGTTAGGATAGTCATATTTATACCTGTAGATGGGACACACAAGCACATGCGTTATAATGTGCCATGTTGCCTATCTACCTCGTTCTTACGAATGAAAACTAGAAAGTGCAGTCAACCGTAGAATTTACGTATTTTCGACGAGAATATTTACATAAATAAAATAAATAAATTATAGTTTTGTGATTAATATAGACCAAAATCATTTCAGCAGTTAATCAAAAAAAGAGCCTTTAGAGTTTTAAAATTTAATCTAAGCATATTTTGTTCCGTAACCAAGAATTTTCGAACTAGATTGGTGTCAGGATATTAGTAGACTGATAGAATACTTTTTTATTAAATAATCAAGTTCGCATTTTACATTTCAGATCAAACACTGATGGTTAGAAGATTTTGATAAAATATTTGCGACATTTGCAGCAGACTATGAAGCTGTTCATAATTCTTCCCGTGTCGTTTTGGTTATTTGCATGCGGGGTCGCCACAGGTGAGATGTGATGTTGACAGACCGGAACTGATCTTGGCACGCGTTACACTCAACGATTAAGATTCGAATGAGAAAGGTTACATCGCTACAAATAGATAAGAAAAGCATTATTATGCACATAGTTTCACCACAAAGTCCTTATAGAGACACAATATAAGAATTATAAACTGAAACTGCTGTGCTGTAATAATGCAACAACTATTCGTGAGGCCGCGGGCACATCGTTCTAAATAAACTACCATGGTTTTTATTATTTCTGATAAATGCCAACATGTTTTCAAAACAAATAAATAAGTGGCTATGATCTCTTTGATTATCTGCTTGATTAGCTCATTCGTAGAACGTGAAACTACCAGCCAAAGGGTGGCGGTTTCGAAGCCAGCAGTTTTTTTTACAATAAAATTTGCCGACGTTGCCAGAACCCAGTTTAATTGGGTAAACACAAACGACATCAAAATCTACATCTTATTCAACAAGGTGATATAGCTCATATCAACGGATGATAACTCTCGTGCGTTTTCCATTCAAGGATGTAAATACTACATATATGTACCATAACTATTAAGAATATGGGAATGGAATATGTAACAAGAATTGATTACTTAATTGTTAAATACCCAATGAATCATGTGAAATATTCTAGTTTCAAACATCACCGGGATATGTAGAAACGGGGTGACGGTTCAACCCGAGAACTTGTGCAATGGATTCGACGATTGTGTGGATGGGTTTGCGTCGGACGAGTGCGCATGCGCAGATACAAGGTACGCATGCGCAAACGACAAGTGTATACGAAACATCAACCTTTGTGACGGCATAGACGATTGTCAGGATGGATTTGAATCCGACGAAGCAAACTGCGACGCGAAGTAAGCAGCACATTTGTTTAACTGCTTTCGAACCCAGGATCATTGTATCCATCATTAAAACTAATGCTTATCAGGCCCGGTTTTGAACCCAGGATCACTGTATCCTTTATTAGAACAATTGCTTATCAGGCCTGGTTTCGAACCCAGGATCACTGGATCCTTCATCAGAACAATTGCTTATCAGGCCTGGTTTCGAACCCAGGATCACTGGATCCTTTATAAGAACAATTGCTTATCAGGCCCGGTTTCGAACCCAGGATCACTGGATCCTTTCTTAGAACAATTGCTTAAATGGCCACGGTTACGAACCCAAGATCACTAGATTTTATGTTTATGTTTGTTTTTACTGTGTCCGGTTTTAAACCTAAGAACATAATATCTTACTTTAATTCTATTAAAAAATGGGAATAAACAGATTAACCTCAAGATAAAATAAAATGTATATGAAAATACAAACGTTAAACTCATTCTATCGAGTCGGCTGTAGGTAGTGCTGTAATGTGTTACACATTAAAGATACATAGTTTCGTTTGTTAACTGATTATTCCATAGGATTCTGGTACCACTATCTCACCATTCCCAAGTAGACAAAGAAATGGCTGATAACTGGTTACGATATAGTTTTTTTTTTACTGGCAATGTAGAAAATAAAATAACAAATATGTTTATCTCTTTAAATGGAAAAATGTAGGTGGCGTTATCAAACGGGCAATCATCAGATCACTTCGAACATATTGTCAGGTTACCGGAGCTATTGCATCGTGTTGTGTATGATAAACACATTCCTTCAATTTAGTAAAACCTATTAATCCACTGGGTTCAGGCAATGTCTGTAAAGTGCCTTGCCCAAGGACACAACCGACTAGCTTGTGATTTGTTTCGAATGTGCAATTATTCGGCTGAAAGGCAGAGCACTAACAAACCAAGCCAATCGGTAGGACATGTAGACTTCCCTACCTCGTCCCCTTTCCTTGCTCGTTGTACATCCGCTGCGATTCCAAACATCGCGATAAAGTTGACATCCCACGTATTAAGTTTGCACCCCACAAATTATGGTGGCACAATGCATCCCATGTATAATGCTAATTTTATGACGTATCCACCAGCGGGTCCACCCTTATCGGCGCCAACTGCAAGCGTCGCGACTCGGTCAAGTGCGCTGATGACGTGACGTGTGTATCGCTCCACCAGATGTGCGATGGAGTTTACGATTGTCCGGACCGATCGGACGAGGTATTCGGTGGACCAGGACTCAAATGCGTCATCAAAACCTCCCGTGACGTCACCTGCACCATACCACAACCGAATGTTTATGACGCCACAGGACAATGCTCGCAAAATGAAGATATTTGTTTTGATGAGCGCGGCGAAAGAACCGAAGGATGTTTCCAGTGTTTGGACGGAAAACACGTTAGTTAAGCTGCGTTTTAAATGTTATAAACATTTCCAAAGACGAGTTGCTCGGGTGTGTGTTAATATTAAGACATACATTTATATTTGGACGACTCAATAGATACCACTGGGTTGAAGAAATGTAAACCGACTTGCTCGGGTGTACAATAATGCGCCTTATGCCCATAGTCGAGCAAAGTAAGACACCTTATGCCCACAGTCGAGTTGTTGGAGCTATTACAGTGTTTGCATAATCAAACATAATTTTTAATTTAGACGATTATATACCACTGTGTTTAAATAATGAAAATTATTCAGCAGAAGGTCCCCTTAACCCCCAAACCTTAACAACTTCTACATGAATGCCGTTCATCCGCAGATTATAACATCGTTCCAAGTATGCAATGGAATCCTCGATTGCTCCGACTTCTCCGACGAGTGTTTGTGTGAAGCAGTCAAAACCAAGTCTATTTGTCAAGATCTCTATGTTGCAGCGATTCAGCCAAGCGTGACTTGTATATATGGGATGGTCGACGTCAGAGATTTAGATGACGGGAACCCTGATTATTCAAATTATGAAACTGCACAAAACGGTAGGATAGAGCGAATTATGTTTTATTTTTCAACCGTTAATTTTGTTTTTTAATTATCTTCGATATTCAATGTGATGCAGATTTATCTTTAAATTCAGGCAGTCGATGGGTTAATTCGATATTTGCCTGTGGAGACGGCACGTGTGCGCCATCTAGCGTGTTATGCAACGGCTTTCAAGAATGCGAAAACGATGAAGATGAAAAATATTGTTTTTCTCCGTCTTCACTCGAACTTATCGATTCCTTGAACGTGAATTCCCGGGTTGAAAGCTCTTCGGTGGCAAGCTTCGCGAACCGGAGTCGAACCGCGAACGGATCGGTGATTTGTAGCAACTCGGACCGGAAGTCGTTCTCAGCTGTCAAGTGTGACGGGAGTCCTGGTTGTGACATCATAGGGGAAGACGAATGCATTCCCGAATGCGGAGAACTTCCGCCGTTCTGCCACGCGAACTTGACCTGCTTATGGGCGCCATATATATGCGACGGGATATGGCACAGCGACAACGAGTGTGGGGAAAGGATAATGGAGGAAGAGATGGGCTGCCCAGGGAGGTTCTACTGCGCAAACGGCCCGGCCATAAGCATAGGTGCAGAACAGGTGGGATGTGGCTTGTTGGTTGCTTGAATTAGTTGGTTAAGTCGGATCATCAGCCAAATGGCTCTTTTGGGGTGGCTGTTAGGACAAAAAAAGGATTTATGTAAATGGGAAAATGCCAGGGGGTGTAAGACACGGGTAATAGTCATATTACTCTGCGACTAACGTCGGGTTATGTAGAGCTATTGCAGTGTGTTTTGTATGATTGAAACGTTCCTGCAATGAACTTACCCACTAGAGTACCCACTAGAGTCTAGTCTAGTGACTAGACTAATCGGTCGAAAACTCTCCTGTAGCTGGTTATGGCACTTGGTCGATATCCCCTGTGGCCACTGGATGGTTGGTTTGAACTAAAGCATTACACACACGATTACTCCTACACTTATTTTGATGTGGCTCCTTTGTACAGACGTTTGTTCCACACCACTTTATAAAAGATGTGAATCGTTCTGCATATGCGTGGTTTTACCCACAACAAGCCATGTGTAAATGCAAACAATTGACATTATTTAAAGTTTATATTATGTCGAATAATCATGGTGTATACCTAGCATGGCGCAGATACACAGGTTATAATTGGCAGGTTTGCGATGGTACCATCAACTGCGACGACGAATCTGACGAATCCATGGAGCGAAATTGCAACGACGGTCGGTTTTATTGTGAAGTTCGGTCCAACAAGTCAGGTGACCGAGCTTTCGTCCCTCAGAACCTGGTGTTTAACGGGAGACTTGATTGTAGCGACGGTTCGGACGAATGTCCGAGCTCCTTGGACGGGGATGCATTCAGTTCTAGACAGGAAATGATAAACAACGTTGTATTGAAGGCCATTTTATGGGTCATCGCGCCAGTCGCGCTCATCGGGAATTTGGTTGTGATAATTCAAACCATAAAAATCAAACGAAAGCGATCGAAGCAGCAGAACCAAGTCTCAGAAATTCATCATTTTATGGTGCTCAATCTCGCGACTGCGGACGGGTTGATGGGTCTCTATTTAGTCATAATATGCATTGTAAGCACACAGTCTACTGGGCAGTATTGCCACATGGACAAAATTTGGAGGAGCAGTTTGCTTTGTAAAGTTCTCGGAGCGCTATTGGTGGTGTCCACCGAAGCCTCGGTCATGATTCTGCTGACAATGGGAGGTTTCAGGTTCTACACCATTTTCCGTCCTTTCGGGACGCAGTTCTCTTCCAAAATCACAATTTGGAATAAAGTTTTTATTTTAACGTCATGGCTCGTAGCTATTGTGCTTGCTGTTTTGCCGGTGGTTTTAAGTGACTTCGACAGTAACTTCTGGGTGACAGGTCCTTTATTTATCGACGACACTGTCCCTAAGTCGGTCTACGAGGAATTGTCGGGAAAATTGGACAAAATGAGAAAAAGGAATAATATAACCGAAGTAACAAGAAATATAACGACTGCAAACGTAACAGTTGCTTACAAAAGTTCGGTCACTCCGGATGTTAAGTTCAGAGGAACATTTGGGTACTACTCTCAGAACAGCATTTGCCTGCCAACCTTGTTCACAAGACCACCGGTGGCAGGTTGGCAGTATTCCGTTGCCATTGTTACCTTTAATTTCGTCACCTTCGCGTTTATGGTGATATTTTACGCGCTCATTGTGAAGTTATCAAGTGATGAGCGGGACAAACAACTATCTGCGAGTCTTCCCCGGGGTGGGAAGCTGAACCACAGGAAATGTAAGCTGCAATCTCGGGTCACAAGACTTCTAATCACCGACTTCGTTTGCTGGATCCCGATCTGTATCATGTCCTATGTATACCTTGGGGGAGTGAACATTAACAACGTAGTATACGCTGTGTGCGGGGTTGTACTGCTGCCCATTAACAGCGCATTGAACCCGCTGCTCTACGCCAGGATATTGGATTCAATGCTCAACACCTTGAAACAAAAATTCACAAAACCAAAAAGACAACCGACAACTAACGAGAGTAGAACTCAGATTAAATCAACTAGAAACAGTTTTCTGAAGCGAATAATCGATCGCAAATCGAGAAGCGAGAATTATGTGAGCTCGGAAAACCAGGTTTCCGTGTGTTCAACGTGCACGACGAGTGTTGAATTCCCTGCTGTCCGTGCGACATCAACCTGATCGCGATGATTGGGTTCAACCCATGATATGGGAGGTTTTGAGTGTTGAACAATGATAGGATATTCATGTTAATCCCCGTGATTGGGAAAATCAATGGGGTTAACACACATGCAATCGTCATATTACCGCGCGCCCACCGTCGGGTTACTGGAGCTATTGCAGTGTGTTGTGTATGATTCGCACGTATCTTTAATTTGGTAGAACCCATCCGCTGGGTTCAGACAATTTCCGTTAAGTTTCATGCCCAAGGACACAACCAACTAGCTAGCGACTAGTTTCGCACCTGAAACAATTAGGCTGAAAGGCGACGTACTAACCCACCAAGCTACGATATGTTCTGGTTGAAGCAGCATCCGCCAAGTGCTTATGGAGATTTATATATTGTTGTCATTTAACGACTTCTTGTTTGTGATGTCATTATGTGTCGTTATGACGTTATGAAGTGGGAGAATACGTTACGTCACAATACTTACGTCTGAGTCGTTTGGTTTTTAGATCGAAACAGGCGACCGGCTGGAGAGATGTGGCCTTGGTAAACAATTAGTGGATATGGCTGGAACCCAGTGGATTGATGGGTCGTTATAAAACTAAAGGAATCATACGCAATACACTGAATATCTCCGGTAACCTGACGGTGGGCGCGAGGTGATCTGACGATTGCTCATGTGGTAAAGGATTCTGGGGTTTTCCATTCGCGCGGAAAACACGTCGATATCCTATCCTAAACTTATTAAAGCAAACCTGTGACTGAATTTATAACATTTATTCAAAATAAAGTAGAATTAACACGACTTATTGTGGTGAATTAGAGAAAAGACCAGACAAAGATATAATTGAGCTGACATATTATCAGAGTCGTGATTTTTCACACATCTTGAGAAGTTAATTATATTCTGATGAACAAAACGTCTCGAATATAATATCCACGTTACGTGTGTTGTGGTTAAGTTGCTTTAATCTCGAAGATTGCTAGACACCACGTGACCTATTCCTAAGTGTGTTAGGCAATACATATATCTGTGACGTATATAATGTAACAGCTGCGTCGCTATTCTATCATCATAAAGACAATTTCGAAATTTCTAAAGAATAAACTAAAATGCTTAACAACAAATTAAAGCTATTTAAGAAATAAGAAGAACAATTACAAGCTGGTATCGATATAGATTTTTATTCAAATATGTTTAAACCATCGGAACTTTGGAAATATGGTGCAAGCAGACATGTAGTGTGCTTATCAAGATTTGTCTACAATTATAAACTATCAGGACTTGTTGAGTAAATAAATGTCGAATAATGCTCCAATAATTCTTCGACGAACTAAATGACATTAAAAATGACACAAAATATGATTACAATGTTCTGCCATTGCATCGCCATGATATTTAATCATCGCACTGACATATTCCAGGGGACTTGTCACTGTAGGTCTGCTAATCTATCGCTATCTCGTGTGCGTATTGCGATGTGAGCGTTTCACTCGTACCCACGCCCTGCAACATCTTTAAACTGCAAGTTGCAACGAACTGCAGTGAGAAATAACGTACAATGCTGTGCCTGAACCAGCGTATCAACACGGGCAGTCGGGTTATAACCGCCATGCACGAGTCGCATGTGGAAAGGGAGGTTATATTTAGAAGTTCAACTGTATGTTTGTGTCACTGCGGTTTGCTTCATAATAGTTTCAATTATTAGTTATAGAAATGAGACCTGTATATAAGCGTCAAATTACCATTGATCCTTCGATGGTGCGCATATGCAGGTAATGGTTAGAACGAAGGACCAACACATGATACAGATACAAAATATATTTTGCTAACTTGGCAGAAATAAATATTTTATGCTGGAAAGTTGGCGAAGGTTTATAGAGCGTGTGGAAAATATGAAATATTTAGGTGGTTTCATACTTGACTGTTCGTGAAACTATTTTGGTGAAGTTTAAGCGATTGTCTCCCGAATAGCAAGTTAATTTTAATATTTATAGAAGAAGTTAAATGAAATAGTGTATTCTGATGGCGGCACCCGAAGAAGAATCAATATCGCCAGA
This sequence comes from Ciona savignyi, assembly GCA_000149265.1. Taxonomy (NCBI): domain Eukaryota; kingdom Metazoa; phylum Chordata; class Ascidiacea; order Phlebobranchia; family Cionidae; genus Ciona; species Ciona savignyi. Next base: position 81,227 of record CH002170.1, on the reverse strand, counting down.
GCCGGAGGTGTTTGAAGACCCACCATCCCCACATCCCAGGTGAAATGTTATCAACTTACCAATCCTGAGTCAAATATCCATACGTTATACCATATGTATGGCAGTCCTAACATTGACCACATATTACATATTAAGATAGGATATTGAGGTTTATCCCTGTGGATGGCAAAACTAAGGGGGTTAACACAATCGTCAGATCACCTCGCGCCCACCGTCGGGTTACCGTACCTATTGAAGTGTGTGGTGTATGATAGACACGTTCCTTTAATTTGATAGAACCCATTAATCCGCAAGGTTTAGGCAATTTTCGTTAAGTACCCTACCAAAGGACACAACCAACTAGCTAGGGACCAGTTTCGTACCTAATACCTTTCGATTGGAAGGCGACGTACTGACCAACCAAGCTAATAGGACGAAGAAAGCAAAGTATATTTAGCGTCTGATAGCATTGGGTAAGCTTCGAACCGAGACCTACTAAGATAAAAATATTGATCGGTGCCGGTCTGATCAGCAGTGATTAATAAGCTTGAGGTTAAAGGTCATACTACTTACCATGTGGGATTTTATTTACTTATTGTATAAAGCCACTCTAAAGCAACATTTGTTGCTTTCAGTTCTAGCAACATTTGTTTCAAGCAATTTCAACTCTTGTTGGTTTCGGTTCATATATGAAGGGATTCAACCTCCCAGTTATAACATAACAATGTTATTGCATTTACATCATTCTATTTAATATTTCAGCTGCGATTCCGAAGAATTCCAAAGTATTCCGAACTCTCCCGAAGAACCTTCGGATTCCGAAACAAGTAAATAGTTTAGAGCAATATAGACTATGCATTTTAATGCCAATGGGAAAGATAAAACGCGCAGGCCAGGTAACTTCAAAATAGACGTTGCCAACGACTAATGTTGCACACCGATAGCTCCTAATCAAGACACTTAGACACAAAACACACGGATATTTCTCTCTGTCCAGAGTGATCAATTGTTTAAAGATTATAGTTCATAATGAGTTACGAAGAAACAAATGATTAAAATATCATCAGTAGCCCGGTAGCTCTCATTGTCACGTCATAATGCATTTTCCAATGACGTAAGCGACAATGGCGCACAGCTGACGCGACTCCACGAAATAAAACTGCTCAACGTATTGATATAAGGTATTTAGAGTTAAAACCCGCCCAGATACAGTTGCTTCAGTTATATAAAAGGTGTAGTAGCACAGGAATGTGTTAGCACGAGCTTATCCTGGTGGATAGCATAATAAAGGTTATTGGAACATGGGCAATCGTCATCCTCTTACCACACTCATGGTTTGTGCAGGTATTGCATTGGGATGTATACAATTTGGACAATGCTTATTTGTTCACCAGAATAAACCACTGTCCGCTAAGTGTTCGTCGACTACATAGACGCTCGTTTTGATCACCATGATTTGAACTGTTCGCCCAGCTGCCAGATGAAATAGTTTGTTAAAAATCATGCATGGGTCAGCATATATCGAAGTCATAGTAGTATTAGTCAGCATGTATCGAAGTCTCATGTACAAACCAACAATTTTACTTAATCTAAACTTGTATTATCAACCAGATTAATGTACTTGTTCACCGATAACATTAAACTACCAGGATACCAGGTGCTAGGCGTGCCACCCAGGAAAGAAGCTAAAAAAGTCTGTGGCGACATCACGCGGTTGCTCCGAGATAAAAAGTCCTCCACTAGGGGGTCACGTATGTTCAGAAAGAGACGGAAAAGATCGGAGAGATTTTCAATTGTTGGTTACGGAACTCAACCAGTGGACACAGATACAGTAAGTTAATCTAATTATTTGTATGCGAAGGTGTGTGCAACAGGTATATACGAATACCCACTGCTACCACTAACCCATTGACTGGGGAAATCCCCATCCTACCTCACTGGTAGCACTAACCCATTCATCAGAAAATTCCCATCGTCCAATGCAAATACTTTTAAAGCTTAATAACCACATTCTATCACATCAAACCTATTATCCGGTCAATAATATGAACTCACCAAGCCTAATATGAACGTTAATAAAAAGGTCAAAATGTTTTGTGATGCTTTCCTAGTTAACTTGCTGGTGTTTAAATATAATGGTAATACGGGGAAATAATAAACAGCAAAACACGAATTTCTTTTTCGCATGGTGACTTTAAAACCCTGCAGTTATAAGGAGGACAGTTAAAATTGGCATTTTTTACATTTATATTTTAAACTTAGGCAAAACCCATCCATAAGAAAATAGGCAAACCATCCATAATTTCACCGATCAATTATCTAGGATTGTAGCACTGGAAGAGACAAAACGGATTCGGCATATTCGCTCGGCTCTACTGACGACGAAATAGCGGCTTACGACCGACCAGGTCCACATAACGTATTGGAACGAGAGAACCGATTGTCCACCACAGAACAGGTTAGTGGACTTACCTAATTTGTGGTGGGACGAATATTTTTAGGATTTGCATTTTATGTTGATTAAACCGAGTGGATTAATATTCTAGTCCTAACGAGTCGTCCAAACTAAAAGCTATGTCTGAATATTCACACAATGTAATAGCTCGATCCGGTAACTCAACTGTGGGTATAACGTGTATTACTATGCACCTTGGCCAAACACTTTACATGGTAACAACATAGTGGCATCTAATTGTTCGTGTTTCCATTTAATAATCAATCGTGTTGCAGCTGGGTGTGACCTTGATGTAATGTTAAGTTAACCTGATCTCATTCCACCTTCTGCAGTTGTTGCACAACCAGCACCGACATTTAGCGATGGACGCAGCTCAGATGAAAGGCAAAGGAGCCAAGCTGTTCGCTCGCCGACAGAGAAGAATGGAGAAATACGTCCTGGAGAAGAAAAACGAAGAAAAATCCGAGACTTCGGATGCAGATTCGACCAAACAAAATGGAAGATGCCAACAAGAAGGATTCGTGTCAAATCTTCCGAATCTGAACTCTTCCCCGCAAATGAGTGATGAAAGAGGATTCACTCCGGTATCTTTCTCCAACATCCACTCCAGTGTTCCGGATCACCTCGGGATGGATCGACCTCGCAAAGATGAGTTCAGCGAAAACGGAGTTGATGTGAAGTCATCGAGGAGAAGATCGGGCAGCAGGACTCGACCAAGTAGCAGAATGCCGTGGACGAATGGTTGGTGGGCGTGATGTGATTACAACACAAATATAGCATAATAGTGTTTAAAGAAGTTAATTAAAAAATGACAAACTTAGCATGATAGTTTGGTGGGTTAATAATTAACAACTTGGTAAAATCAGCATTCCCAGGAAAAGCTATAATTTTAGTTTCGTTTATATATTTTCGTTTTTTTAGCTTTATTTCGTTTGAAATCGTTTTTAGGTTCAAGCGGGAGATTTGCAAGCGCTGATTGGTCAACTGATGACGAGTCAGCTGACAGAGGCCGTCCAATCACAGCCCAGCAAAAGGGACCACAGATCGCGTATAGGAAAGTGCAGGCCCCAACCGCCCCAAAACCCCCAATCGCCCCAACTTTGAACATAGACGTACAGAAGGCAACGAGAGATTCGGGGGTTAAAACGAATAATGTCGGGAAAGCCCCGGATAGCGCCGGGTTATCGTTTATCCCAGATACGCCGACAAAAAGTTGGAGGTCGGTGCGATTTGTACCACGGAAAGGACGTCCTCAGACTCCAGGTGACGTAACAAATCTCTTTGTAGCTCGGCCCGGTGGTTTGGCGCGAAATATTTATGTTTAAATGTTGTGCCGTTTGTGTTTAGTTCATTGATATATTAAGTTTATAATTTATTGTAAGTACTGTCGAATGGTTAACAAATAAGGGTATCACAAAGAGCCTACTGTGGGTTCGGATCTAAGCCCGATAAAAAAATGTATTGTAATGTAAGTCTTGACATATTATTTATTTTAAACTGCTACGCAGAAAAAGCAATAATCTAATTAATTATTCCAGCTCAGTCGCCACAAGTCGCCTATCCGTGCATATATGAGAAGGAGAAGATACCAACCCCTCAACCCACCCACCTACCAGCTCCCGTTCTTCAACCCACCCGCGTTCGAGCGTGGTCCAAAGCTCCCTGTGCACGAACCACTGCCAGACCCCCACCCACCGCTACCCAACCTCAATGCAGTCCTTCAGTGGCGTTGCTGCAGCAACCCTTACAAGCGCGGTCTCCCTCTCCCTTCCGGAGCTACGAACACATCAGCGCCACTCCGAATATACAACCAACTGTGGAATCTAACCAAGAGGAAATTCTTCAAGCGACAAGGAATCTAAATATTAGTACAGCAACACAACAAACCAACCAAATCGAAATTACTTCGCCGCTCAAGACCGACATGGTGCATTCAAGTACCGTTCAGGAAGTAATCCCGCCTGGTATATCGCACACGGTTGCTCAACTTGGGCGAGAAGACTTGCCGCCACGGATACATTTCGAGGAGGAAAATGATGTTGAAAACGAGCTGGCGCTTCTGCCACCAAGTCCGAAGGTGGCCACACAACAACTCGTGCTTCCGAGGCCTCACAGCGCAATACAACCTAGCAATACAAATGTGGCTCCAAGTTTGCAACCGGGGACTTATCAGTCTTCTCCAATCAGGGGAATTACCCCGCAACCGTCAACAGCGGAACCGGATTCAGGAAAGCCGAAGATAGCTGCGTGTTTGAAGCTGCTAGACCCGTCGAAGGGAAAATACGAACCGAAGATGGAATTGGTTTACAAACAAACCCCAACACTAGGGGCGATATTGGATGAAACGACGCAACAATCGTTAGAACGACCTCAATCACGGAACAGGTGAGAACATTTCCTTCATTATTGTGACTTCACAAATGGTTGGACGTTTATACTGAAACTGCAAGCGTAGCACATAACTCATGTTTTTCCCCCGTGGATAATGCGGGGCGGGGTCGTTATCGGATGCTCCAGTTTATGGAAAGCGTTCAACCGATTACTCGGCCTATCTCTCTTATGCAAACTGACCTCACAAAAACGGCTGTCACTTGAAATCCTAGAACAGGAAGTCTTTATATTTTTAAAATTTAAAATTAAAGCTTGGATCTGCAACCTTAACTCAAAACCCTTTAAATTTTAAATGTTAAGCCCATACCCCTTCGTACATCGGCAACTTTTTTACAACAAAACAGCTAGCAGATGCACAATCAACACATTTATTTCATTCACAAAGCACTGCTCCACTATTACAAAACTTTACAGCTAAACGAGAACACCGGCGCGCAGCCTAGCACATGCTGCTTCCAACAAAACAAACATTGGGGAATCACCACCATTGTTACTCAGCAAAACATTTGAATACCATGACTAAGAGAGGGTACCACTGGTCGCATTCTGCCGCGCATAGAGGTCTATTAATTGGTTGTACGCCATCTATAATTACCATCTGCATAACATGAATGCACAATCGTCCTACTACCTCAAATAGTTATCATAGATATTACAATGACATCATTAATACATGACGTCACTTATGTTTCAGCTACGTTCCCCAGCAATTTAACAAACCGATTGTAGACAACCAGGGTATTCCCCCGAGTAAATACTCCCGACCGACCAAACCTCCGAAAACGAATGAAAGCCCGGTGTCCCTTGGAAGTATTGCAGGAGGTAAGATACAAAATGCTGGTGATATGAGGGAGCGCTTTTAAAGGTTGGTCATCGGTCAAACGACAAAGTGTATGTTCATATCGTCCTGCTAATTACGTTGCACTTTATAGTGAAGGCAACTTAAACCTGCAGTGCGCAACCAGGGTTCAGGCACTATGTATGTAGATTGTAGCAAAACTGCTTGTTAAACAATATTCTTGGGAAATATCAGTCGAATAGCTTGGTGGGTTGGTGTGGTGCCTTTCAGCAGAAATGTTATGGAATAGAAAGTGATCGCTAGCTAATCGCTTGTTGGCTTTGGGCAGTTACAACATCGCTATAACTCACTAGATTAATGGGTTGTACTTTTTTTTTTAAAGCATTTGATTTGTATACAACACATGCAATAGCTTAAAAAATCCGAGGGTAGGCGTGAGGATCTGAAATCATCCGTTTGATACCCTTTGAAGGTAATCTGGCGATTGGTGCTGTAACAACTTTCTCGTTTTAAAATTCACGTGGACAAAACATTAATATCCTCCAATGTATATATTCACAAACCCAACAGATAATTTTGACGGGAACTAGCGGCAGTCAGAATTATCACACATAGATTACACCCAGTCATTACACAAATAGCGACAAGCATGTTTATAAATTGTAAAATATATGAACAACATTTATAAAACATAACTTTGCTGTAATGATTTGTCCCTGTATCAGCCGGACTGCGCGGCAAAGGGGCGAGAATATTCGAGAAGCAGCAGCAACGGATGCAGAGATACACACAAGAGGCAAGCGGCTGCAAACAGCAGGAACCGCCACCGGAGGCGCAACCCTCACACTACCGCAAACCACTAAGTTGTTCCACCCAACCCAAGCCAGCTCCTGCTGTGCGAACCAAGGAAAACATGGGGCACGTGCTCGGAGAATTTCGGAAGTTTTCGGATTCCGAATCACCCGTAAGTGGTTTCTTAAGGATGAATTTGGCATTAAATAAGTCTAACTGTATAATGATTGTTGACGAAATATTGGCAATAGTCTGACTTAAGCTTATTGGTTTATAAAGTCGCCTTTTAGCCGAATGGTTGTAAGTTCGAAAGCCACTTAACGGACATTGTATGAACCCAGTGGATTAATGGTTTCTACTTAATTAAAAAAACGTGTGAATCATACACAACACACTACAATTGCTCCGGTAACTCGACTGTGAGCGCGAGGTGATCTGATGATTGCCCGTGTGATAACCCCCATTGCGTTTTCCCATTCGCGGAAAAAATCCTATTGTGAATACAGCTTGGGGTAATTCGATCGAAATATTTTGGTTAAGGACGTAATATTCACAGAAACGACCGAGCGCCAATCGGAAAGGAAGAAGTCGCGACCCATGTCACTACCAGCATTATTACGTTGCGCGACGCCCGCCTTCTGCTATTGATTTCGTTTGCACTGATGACGCAATGTCGGATACAAATTCGGCTACGTCATCGCTGTCGTCATCGTACGATCTGGGGTCGACGTGCTCATCCAGACGTTTGAATGGCGTCATGCAACGTAATGATGACGTAAGGGAGCAGCAACAGCAGAGAGGTCCACCACCAAAGGTCGCCCCGAAACCGAAACTCGGAAGATTCCTGAGCGCAGATCCAGCATTGGTGGCGAACCGACCAGGTGGGATGATCATGTTTATCACTGTGGGTGGGAAAACACAAGGGGTTACCACACATCGTCAGGTTATCTCACGAAAAACTACTACAGAGTGTTATGAATGGGTATATAGTTCCTACTGATATGGTTTTATGTGTTAATCCACTGGGTTCAGGCAATGATCAATAAGTGCTTCAGACACAACCGATCAAGCAGCGTCTAGTTTCGATCCTACAACCCATCAGCTGACGGTCGACGCTTTACCCGACGACTAATTTACGCTTTTAAATACGTGAAACGAGTTCGTGATAGTGAGGCATGTGTCGGACGAAGTGTCGGACGTGAACATTGTTGAAAAAAAAATTCCCAGCAGTTCCTGGCACTTTTCACACGATAAACCCGAACTTAGTTGCTTAAACCCCTCCAACGGCACTTGCTGGTTGCTTTACATTAGCTGGTGGTTTATTTATAGAAGCAAAATATCCAATCACCCCACCATGCTTTCCAACTAAGGTTATAATCATATTTGCCCCCTGTTTGTACAATGAATAGGAAAGTTATAATTGGGGTTTGGTGCGATTACCCATGTAAACAACAGATCCAACAACTATTGCCATCAGTTAAATAACTAGTTTTTATGGATCTATTTCAAACAATGAATGTGTATTGTTCAAAAAAACCACATAGAACGTGGTAAGGGTGGATATCAAAGCTGGAACCCATCAGAACCCCCGGTCTTAACCGCAAGACCACGCGTGATTAAACTAGTTGTGTACATTCCCAAATAATCGTTTCCACAGGCGAAACTAAAGATGATGGAGACAACATTGATGTGAACCATCAGTTGGGAATCAATAATGGAGAATCACACAATACTGGGGAGGAAAATGGCGGCTCCTTGAACTCAGCACCCGTGAACGGGGATAGAGAAATCTCGAAGCCGGCATTTTCCGTTTGGTCTCCGGGTAGTGGGAGCTCGGAGATGCCGGCTTTCCCCAAGTTACCCCCGCCCCCTAACTACCATGACGTAACCCCAGCTCCATCGGTGATTCCCCGGCCCACGTTCAACGCAATCAAGCACGTACAACAAGCAGTCAACGGGGTCATCCCTGTCACCGAGAGCCCCCCACAAGTGACGGTCGCCAAACCTCGCTTCACGACAACTAAAACCCCTGAAACGTGGAAACCTAACTTATAAATTCCTTTCAAATCGTGGAAAACACTAAACAATGTTGTACAGAACAGATTAAGCGCAATTAGCAACCGTTGGTAAGAGAAGGACGTGGGAGTTTGTTTCGAACCAAGTATTTTGTATAACATCAAGTTGTACATACTTTATTTTGTATTTGTTGCAAAGTTACAAATGTGATGGTGCATGTGTTTCTAAGAGAAGCCAATATTGAATAAACGTTTTGCGTTCAATTGCCCCTGAAGTGTACTCTTGTTCATTATAGGGAGGAATCTGCAAATCTGAATGAATCGGGTCATAAATGAAAAATTCTGCTTAAATATTCTAATGTAGTTTTAATATTACTTTATATGTCGAACAACCAATACTCATGGACTGCTGGAACAAGGTGTCTTTTGATACTTGTGGATAAAGCCTGACTTCCCACCCACGAGGATATAAATGAACCAACCATCCACACATTGCAATAGATCCAGCAACTCGACTGTGAGCATGAGGTGTCTTACGATACCCGTGGATAACGCCTGGCTTCCCATCCACGAGGATATAAATGAACCAACCATCCACACACTGTAATAGCTCCAGCAACTCGACTGTGGACATGAGGTGTCTTACGATACCCGTGGATAAAGCCTGGCTTTCCATCCATGAGGATATAAATGAACCAACCATCCACACATTGTAACAACTCCAGCAACTCGACTGTAGGCATGAGGTGTCTTACTATACACGTGGATAAAGCCTGGCTTCCCACCCACGAGAATAAAAATGAACCAACCACCCACATACTGTAATAGATCCAGCAACTCGACTGTAGGCATGAGGTGTCTTACTATACACGTGGATAAAGCCTGGCTTCCCACCCACGAGAATTAAAATGAACCAACCACCCACATACTGTAATAGATCCAGCAACTCGACTGTAGGCATGAGGTGTCTTACTATACACGTGGATAAAGCCTGGCTTCCCACCCACGAGAATAAAAATGAACCAACCATCCACACACTGTAATAGATCCAGCAACTCGACTGTGGGCATGAGGTTTCTTACGATACTCGTGGATAACGCCTGGCTTCCCATCCACGAGGATATAAATAAACCAACCATCCACACACTGTAACAACTGCAGCAACTCGACTGTGGATATTCTACCTGCACAATGTTGTGTATTGCTATATTGCTACGGGAGTAATAAATAATTTGGATAAACTTCTACACTGGAAAATAGCTTGCAATTGTTTGAATGTTATAGTCCAGACATTTATTCGGTTGATATACAGCAGAAATATGGTTGTATCGGACATTATTGCGTCCACCATCGCGCACAGCCTGCTGGTTTCGATTCCACCACCCCCCTATTCACTGCTTCGTGAAATTCTTATTCGACAACCTTGGACTATTTCAACATAGGTGATGATAGCTATGCGACATCCGGAATGCGCCACTCGGATACGTCATTGCGTCATCCGAAATACCATCCTAAAACGGCATTTTCAAATTTCACTTCGTTATGAAATTGAAATATTTCTTCTGCGTGATTTTGTTTTTGTTATTTATGGAACAAACAAATTGCTCATTGCGAAAAAGACTGCAAAGGTAAGTCACGCGTACGTTGAGTCACATATAATACGAACGTACAAAGTTACCTCATGACACTTTATAAACTACAACAGTTGGTGGTGACGTTTAATAAAGTCATGACGTCATCTCACAAGTGTTCGGCGTCCCAGGGGTATCGCGCAGGCTTCGATTCCATCAAGTGACATCTCAATCCAGTTCCAATCGAGCTAATACCAGCGTCTCCACGCCGAGGACGGGGCATTGGAATGTAAGTTTCAACTTCGTTAGTTTGTCGAGTATTCCACAGAATGGTAGTAGGCCAGTTTAAAGTCAGGTCTGCCACCAATGTATGGAAACCAGTGTCCGTGCCGATACCGAAGGGAGAGAAATTGAATCTTCAAACAGTCCACCCTCCGCCCACTGCGCACAAACCAGGCGGGAAAGTGTACGTTTACATGTACGAGGCACCAGAGAACGGCAGCACTTATTCCCAAGGCGGCAAAATTCCAGCGAACGGGAAGATATTTCTCTCCCCACCTGCCAATGGACCGCCTTACAAGTTCCCGTGTTCGAATGAGATAGGTCCGACGAACGGAAGGAAGACGCCCGAAGTTCGGTTGAAGGAAAGATCGAAGAAAAACAGCAAAGGCTACAAAGTGATAGCAGACGTGGTAAGTGCGTGTTATTGCAATTCTTAGTAAGGTAGGATATTTATTTATACCCCCGTAAATGTGAAAATCAAGGGGGTTAACACACGGGCAATCGTCAGATTATCTCGCGCCCACCGTCGCATTACCATAGCTATTGCAGTGTGTTGTGTGTGATACACACGTTCCTTTAATTTGGTAGAACCCATCATTTCACTGAGTTTCGGCAATGTTCGTTGAGTGTTTTTAACCAAGGACTCAACCGACTAGCTAGCGACCAGTTTCGAACCTACAACTCTTCAGTTGAAAGGCGACAAACTAACCCAGCAAACTAATTCTTACATGTAATCCCCTTTGATTATGCTCATTAGTGCTCAACTAAGCTTCACTTTATAAGCCAACCATTCACAACAACAACAAAAATGAGCGGATCGACGCTTGCCAAGTAATATAAAACTAGACACTGTAATTTTGAAAAGTAAAACAAAAAGTACTGATCCAATATTGCAGAATCAAGTGACCATAAAATGTGATTAAAAAACGCTTGCTCATTTCTGTTTTTATATTACTACGGAAGCAAATCGGTATACGAGTCGGTGGTGTTAGCGATTCGGCCAAACGACCGCTTTTACCTTGTATATTCCATACATATAAATATTTTAAAGAAACATGCGCAGTTTTTTTAACCAGGCTAGAATTAGAACTCACGACGGGGCCGTTACCATTATCGTTATCTATAGTCGGTATTTGTATCGCTGGCGTTAACCATTCAGCCACAGCGTACCGGTACATGCGCAGTCTGTATGCGTTTTATATTAACTGTGCGTCATCTGACGTCACGGCTGGAAGTCTCTTAAGATCCACGTGACCCAGCAGCGCCACCTAACCACTTATATATCTCCCCAGACGAACAAGACGGAGCGACCAAGTTCCCGAGGAGGGCGCATGTTTATGAAGCAGAAGGACCGAATGGATAAGTTCACAAGCCCCGGGAGTGTAGGACAGCGCATGGAAGAGCGGCCGTCGTCACCGGTTGGAATGGAATCCACTCCCTGGGATTCCCCTGAATCGAATCCCAACATCAAGTATCTTCCCGTGCACGTGTACAATGCTCCCTTCAAGAATGGCTATGAAAACGGGGAAAACCCTCATTTTCTCTCCCCAGAATACACCAGGCACCGTCCAGAAAGCGCAGGTGGTGGTACAGCGCCACCACGTGCATGGAATCCGATGACGTCACCAAGATGCGGTTCAGCACCGCCACATGAGCTCAACAATGGCGACGATCAAGGTTGCATCACCGGTACAATCAACGGCTGCAAGGCAGGTTCGAAATACGGGGTCTCGGCCGCCTCTCTAAGCTTCAACGCCAGGAAGCACAAGGCGAACCCGTGCAGAGGAGGAATCCTCAACCGGGGTGTGTATGTGACGCAGCCCCATGCTCATTTGGACTTCAATGCGAGAGCGGTTGGATGGAATCGCGACTTCGCGCGAAACTATTATGCAAACTAACTATTTTTGACGTCATCATTTTGTTTAAGATAAGAAACTTTGTAACGATTCATTGATTATGCGACTTTGCTTGAAAATAAATCGAACTGGTAATTGCGGCGTTCTAAGACCGCGGGGTAGCACTCTTATCAAGACTGCGTCAGCTTAACGATATCTAACTTATTCAAATAGAATGTTTGATTAGAACAACTAGTACTCAATTAGAGTACTGGTATTTTATGAGGGTAATCAGACACGTAAACCTAACCCTGGATTCTTGAATTCTACTCAAATAACCAGAGTCCACTCCTTTGATGTTAGTATAGTGCCTTTAATTCGTTAATGACATGCAACAACTCACAAGCAGTCAAAATCAGCGATTATCAGAATTGATAATGTGACTTAATACGCCACGGTAAAACAGATAGCTTTCAGTCGACGGAATCGAATCACAACGCGTAATATGCAGTCGCGATTAAGTCTTTAAACACGCTAGTCCTTCTAGCGGTTGAGTTCAATTCGGACTCTAGACGATCAGGATCGTTCCTCCAAGTCTCTTCCTAATCTCCCCTTGTGACGTCCAAACATGCGTATTTATCTGGTGCTCCAATCCCTAAGAGAAAAACTGCATGATGCCCGTTTCGGGTCTTATTCATGTAATCTTTTCTCTCCAAACCCACTTATAGATTCTCTGCTTCTCACTCTTGGGACAACATCTCGTGTGATTGTTCGCCCAAAATAGACCCATTAGCTGGTCTTTCCCACGAGAACCCCATCAAAATCCAGCAAACTCCGAGCAATAACTGACGTCATAATGATTTCCAGAGATCAAACAACACTGACCAGCAATAGCTGGCGCCATAATGACCTCGATGACCTTCCGCACACGATCCAACAACATCGGCCCTTAATTGACGTCATAATGTTTTTCAGGTCAGCCTTTGCACGCGATCCAACGACACTGACCCTTAATTGACGTCATATTGATTTCCATTTCATTGAACTCGCGAAAATAGTCCATGTTTGTGACGTCATAGTAGGAATTCCACCGGCAGCACACGCGAAAATAGTCCATGTTTGTGACGTCATAGTAGAATTCCCGGCAGCACACGCGAAAATAGTCCATGTTTGTGACGTCATAGTAGAAATCCCTGCAGTAATCATCTAAGCGGGTTTTTCCTAGGCTTTGTTTCGATCCCATTATTGGCTTATTACTAAGTCCCTTTTTATGAAATTGAATATGAATCGGTTGTGTTATCCATTCGGCCACACGATCGTATTCATTTGTGAGAGTTACGACTGAGTTTACAGTTCGATCACAATTCGGTTATGATGGATTCGAGGGTGTATTAATTGTCAACATTGAATAATCGGTAAGTTTTGACAACTCCAACAAAAGCAGGTGCGAAACAACCTTTATATTACCTTGGTGAGAAAGTGATATTAGAGGAAGAGTTCGAAAAGTCGATTGTGTCCTTGGGCTAACGGACATTGCCTGAACCGAGCGGATTTTTGGGTTTTACTAAATTAAAGGAACGTGTGAATCATACACAACACACTGTAATAGCTTCGGTAACTCAATGGTGGGCGCGAGGTGATCTGACGATTGCCCGTGTGTTAAACCTCTTGGTTTTCCCATTCACGGGGTCTAACATGATGATCCAAACCCAAAATGTTGGCTTTAGAATTGGAACCCAGCTTTTAATTAAGTTGTAAAACTATAAGTCTTCCTATGGTAGAATGTTAAACGACAGTGCTAGGATGGGTTCGGGACAAAAAAACACTTTTAGCTATAGAAATCAGTACACGAATCGGTCGCGTTAACCATTCGGCCAAATGATCATTAACGAAGGACATTTGTATTGGAGAGAATGGTAGATTTGTTTAATTTACGCCTGCTTATAAAGAATCCTTCTTAAACCTCTCGCCAAAAATACCTTGCGATGCTACTACAAGAACTGTTTCAACTTAGGTTGGAATCCTGGCAACGGTTGAAACAGAACAAACGTTTACATGATAAACTTTTCATTTAGGATTGCGATAAAACATATTTCATTAACATATATATCACATAACATTGGTCGGTGATTGGTGGAGTTTTAACAATTGGTCCCCGCTGTATGGCTTGTTGGTCACTTGAGTGCGCTCAGGAGCTCTGTAGTCATGGAAGCCGTCGAGAAAAATGGCGCGAAAGTTGGTCGTTTCAAAAATACATAAAAATGATTTTCACAAGTATAATCCCGGCGGGGAATCCCCTTGGGAAATCCCGCAATGCGCACAGTAGGGAGTACGAAGGCACGATAGAAATCATACAAAGCGATAATAAGATTTCGGTGGCGCTAAAATAATGAGATCTCTATTAAAACAACAGCTCGGCTAAAACCAAACGGAACTCGGAACAGAGGGGATTATGACGACACAGATGATGACGTCATACCTGAGACACTTGCTCGGAATTCTCACGAGTTTCTGAGAAAATATGTAGAAAGCTTAGTTCGTGTCGTACATATCTGTGGTTCGTAAAACGTGGACCAACTATAACATAATATCTTAATACTGTAAACCAGGGGTCGGCAACCTTTTGAATGCAGTGTGCCATTTTATGAACAATATCATAATGAAAGCAACTTCGCGTGCCAACCATTGATATGTATGATTTGCATAGTCAACTATCTAATACAAATAATGAGATGTTGTTAGTGATTAAGACTGTTGATTTGCACGTTTTACGACTTTTAAGACCAGATTTTGTGCAGTGTAGACAGTTAAGGTTTGCACAGGCTTGTTGTATAGATATTGCGTGAGCGTCAAATCCCGCGCCATGAAAAACTCCCGTGTTTCACAAGTTGCGACCTCTAGTGTACACACACATGCTACAAACCTATGTTGAACGATCGGTAATTGGTCGTCGTGAAGCGACTTTGTTTTAAATGAATTTGATTGACAGCTTCGGTGTAGGTGGGCAGTGAGCGGCGATCCAACCCTGTTCGTTGCTCGGTGGCTGTTATTGAGGAAGGTGTTATAGAGGGGGGCGGTAAAGGGGGCGTCGCTGTTATACAGGGGCTGTTATACAGGTGGCTGTTATAGAGGTGGCTGTTATACAGGTGGCTGTTATACAGGTGGCTGTTATAGAGGTGGCTGTTATACAGGTGGCTGTTATAGAGGTTACTGTTATACAGGTGGCTGTTATACAGGTGGCTGTTATACAGGTGGCTGTTATACAGGTGGCTGTTATAGAGGTTACTGTTATACAGGTGGCTGTTATACAGGTGGCTGTTATACAGGTGGCTGTTATAGAGGTTACTGTTATACAGGTGGCTGTTATACAGGTGGCTGTTATAGAGGTTACTGTTATAGAGGTTACTGTTATACAGGTGGCTGTTATACAGGTGGCTGTTATAGAGGTTACTGTTATAGAGGTTACTGTTATACAGGTGGCTGTTATACAGGTGGCTGTTATACAGGTGGCTGTTATACAGGTGGCTGTTATAGAGGTGGCTGTTATAGAGGTGGCTGTTATACAGGTGGCTGTTATACAGGTGGCTGTTATACAGGTGGCTGTTATAGAGGTGGCTGTTATACAGGTGGCTGTTATACAGGTGGCTGTTATACAGGTGGCTGTTATAGAGGTGGCTGTTATACAGGTGGCTGTTATACAGGTGGCTGTTATACAGGTGGCTGTTATAGAGGTGGCTGTTATAGAGGTGGCTGTTATACAGGTGGCTGTTATACAGGTGGCTGTTATACAGGTGGCTGTTATAGAGGTTACTGTTATACAGGTGGCTGTTATACAGGTGGCTGTTATAGAGGTGGCTGTTATACAGGTGGCTGTTATAGAGGTTACTGTTATACAGGTGGCTGTTATACAGGTGGCTGTTATAGAGGTGGCTGTTATACAGGTGGCTGTTATAGAGGTTACTGTTATACAGGTGGCTGTTATACAGGTGGCTGTTATACAGGTGGCTGTTATAGAGGTGGCTGTTATACAGGTGGCTGTTATACAGGTGGCTGTTATACAGGTGGCTGTTATACAGGGGCTGTTATACAGGTGGCTGTTATAGAGGTGGCTGTTATACAGGTGGCTGTTATACAGGTGGCTGTTATAGAGGTTACTGTTATACAGGTGGCTGTTATACAGGTGGCTGTTATACAGGTGGCTGTTATAGAGGTTACTGTTATACAGGTGGCTGTTATACAGGTGGCTGTTATAGAGGTGGCTGTTATAGAGGTGGCTGTTATACAGGTGGCTGTTATACAGGTGGCTGTTATAGAGGTTACTGTTATACAGGTGGCTGTTATACAGGGGCTGTTATACAGGTGGCTGTTATAGAGGTGGCTGTTATACAGGTGGCTGTTATAGAGGTGGCTGTTATACAGGTGGCTGTTATACAGGTGGCTGTTATAGAGGTTACTGTTATACAGGTGGCTGTTATACAGGTGGCTGTTATACAGGTGGCTGTTATAGAGGTTACTGTTATACAGGTGGCTGTTATACAGGTGGCTGTTATAGAGGTTACTGTTATAGAGGTTACTGTTATACAGGTGGCTGTTATACAGGTGGCTGTTATACAGGTGGCTGTTATAGAGGTTACTGTTATAGAGGTTACTGTTATAGAGGTTACTGTTATACAGGCGGCTGTTATTAAGGAAGGTGTTATAGAGGTGGCTGTTATATAGAGGGACATATTATGGCTATAGATGAACCAGGTTAGCACAGCTTTAAGTAAGATCCTACATTGGGAGGATTACATGGCACATGGTGACACAGTGTTTTTATATTTCCGTGTTCGATAGCGGGAAATTACAATACCCGGCTATTTCCCCAATGTACGTTATTCTATACCGCTAGGAGGCGTTGTTCAACCTCATTTAAGTAGCCACTTACTCTGGTTGAATCCGATTCGTCCGTTTCCAATCACGTGACCATTGTTCAGCCACCCATTGTCCAATCGGGAGCCAAGTTTAGCAACGGATGCATCGAACGAGAGATTGGAGGTGGGGGAGGGAGGGGGGGAGTCGGGGCTACCGTGGGTGCTCAGTCGGAGTTGTCGGGATCTCGCGAAACTGGAGGG
>CH002170.1:2095-42770 GCA_000149265.1 Ciona savignyi | reverse complement strand
AATTCACAAACCCAGATCATCGCCGTTTCGATCGGAGATATCTTTCTTCAAGACATCGATGACAAGGTCCTTGATGACATTGGAAGAGGAGGAATGGAGGGAGATGGAGTCTTCTTCCTCCAGATCTTGCTCCGAATAATCATCTCCTTCATCCTAAGCAAGATGGGAAATTGCGTTTCGGAACTTTTATCTTCCTTATTATTTATCGAACTGAACACAAAAAGGTGACTTGGTGACTCTTGGTCTTTTTTTTATTCCGTCAGGTTGAAATATCACCAGGATTGTGGAAAACTTGTTTGTTAATTGGGTATAACACAGTGTTAACTGTTTATAACATTTGTGGCCATGAAATGTTTCATGGTTTTCAATAGAAAGCAACTAACCGCGTCTTTTGAAAATTGCGAGATGTTGTCAGCTGACACGATCTGTCCGTTCACTATTTTGTGCGCGCTGTCATTTCTTGTGTGGTGTAGTGGTGAATTCTGTTGCTGGAATGTTGGAGTCATTATTTTTATGATCTATGTTGGCACTAGAGTGCCACTATAACAACTATAGCAAATCTGCCGTGTTCTTACAATGTCCGTTAAGTGCCATGCCCAAGGATACAACCAACTAGCTTGCGACCAGTTTTGAAGTTTTGCAAACCTTGAATTGAATGGCGCCGCACTAAACCATCAGACTAAACGGTCGATAATTTTATATGATTTTCACCGTATGTGAGGCATATTGCATTTGTGTTGTTGCAATGTGTAGTTGGTATTCAGGCAAATAATGTGGAGGTTCTAACCTCATCGGGAAAGGTGTCAACTTCGGCGACGCTGTCAAGTGTGCCACGCGAGGAGCCGCTGTCGTGGCGCATCATCGCGTGAGGTCGCGACCCCAAGCTACTTGTGTGTATTGTCATGTCGGGGTAGTCGATCTGTTGGAGTAGATATAGGGGTATTATGGGGGTTGGGTTAGTCAATCTGTGGTGGGTGGGGTTAGTATTCCATAACCATCCCCAACTCCACCCTAACGGCATTGAGTGTAAATATAAGGGGATCCAGAAATTGTGACCAAGCATGCTTTGCATGTTCATTTCCGTATTTCCTTGTTTACATTTCTGTCTTTAAATTATAACAAGTAAACACAAATCACCATATTAATTTAATATGTTTTTGATACTCTCAAGCAATGACATTTAAGCAGTAAGTAATAGAATAATAATACATTCCGCTACATACGGTGGTAACTGACAGGTGACAAGTCATCACTAAATTGTTACCACATGCCCACAGTCAGGTTGAGTGTTGACTAAGTAGTATTTTCGGGGATTGTTTAATTATGATATTAGACGTCAATTTAGTATAATGAACATTATACCAGCCAATATTCCACCTAATAAAGCACAGTGGAATATAAGAGTCGGTATGTAACTATGATCAGATAAATATTACAAGCGCTATTCACTGCCCTCAGGCGATCAAACTTGCTGATCAATCTCCGATAAAATATTTGGGTGCAAACTTTCGTGATGGGAAGTTCCGGAATGGAACACATCATATCGTGTGGTGGAAACCGCAATAAATATATTTCAATGTTAACATTAACTTCACATTGGAAGATGATATATAACATGTACCTTAAGGTAAGATTAACACTAAAAGATATATATACAAGTTACAAAATCTACACCAAAAAATACAAGATAATCTTTCCCATATTTAAGTTACAAGTTTAGTTATATGTCATCTTCCAATGATAAGTTACAGAACAAGCAAACTTACAGCGATCATTTCAGAATGTTCCAGAACCAAACATTGGCAACCTCTGCGCTTCGTACCAGGTATTTGCTTACCAAAGCTGTGGGAACAAAGTAGATGGTTATGTGGTGTTTTCTATTTCTTCAATTAAGAAATATCCACATTTAAATATGACAATGTAAGCATCAGATATGAAATGCAAAACGACTGTTTGGATCTCAACAATATTTAAGAATACCACATAACGATCACATTTGGTTGGAATTGTAAAATAACAATTTGCTTATACTGTAAATGTATATTGTAAAACATTAACATACGATGGTGTTATATCTAACACTGCCTCATGGTAAATACAATTTGTTATATTTTGTTGCTTTAAAACAAGTACTGGTACTCAGTTTCTAAGTACCAATATATATGTAAATTTCTACCATCTAAAACTAAATACAACTTTCCCTGTGCTTCATTAGTTTAAATTAAAGTGAGTAAGGTAACTCCGACAAGTGATATATGACACTGACAGATAAGAACTACGTAAACAGAACAGATAGCCTGTCTGCATAATACTGTCTACTCTAGGAAGCCTTAATTAGACGCAACCAATGTGAAATGTTAGATGGGAAAACTTTCCTTCTAACAAGCATCAAAGAACATGAACTGCCTCCAATTAATCGCAATGATACGCCAAGCCAAGCACAAAGAGCGTGGTCATAATATACCAACAATAGCACTATATATACCCAATAACTAGCACACAATAACAGTCTAATTTTGGATGATGGTCTCAAGCGTTAACCTTTTAAGATCAAAGCTTAAATGGTCCCTCAAGGATATCGCTGAACAAACAATAGTAGAGTCAAGTATTCCTTACTATGTTGTGAAGTACCTGTATATGTGAGCCACAATACTAAAGTACCTGTACTCCACGATAATTTACTATGTGTGGGCTGGTGGTGCACTTATAAAGACCTATATATGTACAACATAACCAATAGGAGAGCATGTGACAATGTGCTGGAGCTTTTGAACAGGTAGTTGGTATACAGGTATATATACAAATGCAATTGGAGGCTTGGATCTGATACAAAGGTGGAACTAATACACAAATACAGCTGGATAAACGGAGCTTATACACTGGTGCTAGTGGAGCTCATATACAGGTAGCAATAATGACAAGTGGTACTTGTGCACACCACACCCCAAGCCAGCTTATAACGTCCACACTTCCACCCATCCATAACACCCACCGACCCAACATACAGAGAATGGTCCAACGCACAACAACACACAGCACAAAACCCAGTTTAACATGGCTTTTTCTAATTTAGCAGCTCATTGTAGCTTTCCTATTACTTCCATTGTCAGGTAATTAACTCAGCAATTTTGCTTATTGTAATGAAATAGCGTTTAATTGGACCACACATTAATAAGCAATATTGTTAAAATTGAACAAAACACTTCTGCATTTAGTAGTACACCTGTATAAGAAATTCTATTTAATATATATACATACAGAATACATCTTTATATGAACTCTAATTGTGTATAAACTCCACCTGTCTATAAGCCACCTACAACCACATGAAAACACTGCTCTTAAGAATAAAGGTTGTTTAAACTGAACTGATCATTCATCTTGCTTAAAATGTGAACCTAAACCACCTGTATATATTTCACACAATTCTACCACTTCTGCCCAATCATTCTACCACGTTTGTGTATACATTTGTTGGGGTTGGTGCGAGGTCATAATTACGTGATTTGCAGACAACAGATATGATTAATGCGTCATGATTGTAAAGTTACCAAATCACCGAAGTTGGCCACACAACCAATACATTTATTATTCGGATTTGCTTTGAAATTAAATTGAATAAGAGCGTGTTTAAATGTTAACATTAATAACAGATATACAAGAGCAATATTTATAACCCATGTTTTCATTTATGTCACATTTACAAAGTTCCAATCATATACAACTACACAAATCAACCTTAATAAACAAATACGTATGTCTCATTTCTTAAATTCCGCGAATAAAATCTTGTCCATTGCGTGCATATGTGGCTTCTACGCATAATTAGGTCTAGCTAACTAAAGAAACGTTTATTAAATACCAACACGTTGATATTGTTATGAAATTCCATCATAATTGGGCGCTGGAAACGTGACCAGAATTTAGAATAATTATAAACTGAGACGGGACGTATGTGTTTTCAACATAGTACAGCTCGAAAGGTGATAATTAAAATCTACGTTATTACGACACCTGCGTTCAAATTGATTTCGGACGATCAGTCTGCCCAAGTGCGATACTTAAACTTGTATTTTCGCTTCAAAACAAAGTAATTTTAGCATTTTAATCCAACCCGCTACATGCTATGTTACTACCAACGACGTATTGTAAACTACACACACAACCGCAGTATATTTGCACTATATAGGTTTGTTGGTTTAGTTTCTTGTCATAAATTTCGTTATAGCAACGACAGAAATAGTATTAGCTGCAAAGCGAACGTTCTACAAACCAACGTGGTCAAATATAGCGTTGCGTATAAACTTCGATTCGACACTAAACGCTCAAAATCGAATTTCATGATAATCTCACTCAGTTATCTCGCTAATTTCCCTCAAACACAGTTCCAGATAAACAAGTTTCACAAAGTAAATAATGCGATAACAACACAACTGCTTTATATCACAATTTATCAGCTAAACACCGCCAAGCGCTATCTGTTTAATTTTCTTGCGTAACTAGTTTTATGAATTCTAAGTTTTCCTGTAAAGATTAAAGCTTGAGCAATAAAGACGACGGATTTAGAAGTCTTCTGCTTAGTACTACAAAGCTAGCTACCGTTATCACCAGTATGGGTTCTGCGGTGACGCATTTAAGAATTAGTCATTCACGCTGAGCGGCCAGTAGTAATAAGTTGATAATTCCTCTATGCCGTCATAAATTTTCCAGAAATGATATTTTCACAGCTTCCGGCCCTTATTACAGCTTATAATACTTTATATATGCGGTCTATCAATCTAAAGTCTTAAATGTGGTATAATACCGACTCTGATCTACAAGTTCAACTGTTATAAAGGTGTTCTAATACGTTGGCAAACTTTTACAGACGCTATTTAAGAACTGACATTCCGTGACGACATTCTACACAAGTTTTGCGCCGAATATCGGCCGAGATATGCAAGCCGTGGCGAACGAAGAACGAAAATCCTTTGCGTGAGTCGCCTCGCTTATTCTCACTCGTACAAGTGTTGTGACAGACACAATAGCCGTGGGCGAGTATCAATCGAGGTGATGCTTCAAACCGATGGAGCGCGACGGCCACGGTACACGATGTGGAGACATTTGACGACGATATCGTGACGACACAAAGCAGGTAGTGGAGCGTGAAAAGCCGCGAATTGGGCAGCTTATTGCAACTTGAGCTTCACTCGCTTATTACTTCAGGTAATGGAACCCAGTGAATTAATGGGTTCTACCAAATTGAAGAAATGTCTTTATCACACACAACACACTGCAATAGCTCCGGTAACCGGACAGTGGGCGCGAGGTGATCTGACGATTACCCGTGTGTTAACGTTCCCTACGTTTTCTCATTCACAGGGATAAACATGAATATCCTATCAATAGCGCCATTAAAAGCAACCACGTGACGACTGCGTTAACACCCTCAAGATGAATATGCGGTTATTAATTCCCCGCATATAAGACTGGTGAGTCTTGAAATCCAATATACTACGAAGCGGTTTTTAGTTGTTTCGACATGACGTTCTAATCTAGGTCGTTTTATGTTTTTTAATCGACCCAACCACCACCATAAGTCATGTTTGGAAGAGAAACCCTTTTTTGCAGGGGATCTTTAAACTAATTAAAAAATGCAAATCAATCAAGTTTTTGAGGAGATATTTTATAAGCTAGCGGAGAGCATTTTTCACCAAAAAAGTTTTCGCAAACAAAAGAACTTTCTAACGGTTCCGCATTTTTGAATTTAACATTTCTAGTTGGTTATGATGAAACAGCAACGAATAGTTGGAGGGATTTGTGGGGAAGGTTAAGGAACAACAGATCAACCGCGAAAACTAAACGCTGCTTAACTTTCAAGTTGGGTTCGACCCACCTACCCACAACACACGACATGCACCCTGTAGTTAGCGCCATCAGACTGTGAGGCGACTATCTCTGCGCACGACACTAACTTATCAGCTGGTGCAAATTATAAACAACACGGCGAGAGATTTACACAAATTTAGTGATACGGGGATAATAAACAACTACAACCACTGCAGCATTAATATTAACGCAATAATATCAAGTAGATAAAATACAACGAATCCAGTCTCGCTACTTATACGCTGTAGACGTCTGAACTTTACCTTACAGCAAACAAAACACCTGAAGTACACTCCATCGTATGCTATCACTGAATATCAACTGACTCAACCCAATTGCGGCGAAATTATGGTTTGACGCCTCATATATATACTTGTATAGCTATATAATTAAAAATAGTGTGAAAGTGAAAGGATCATTACAATGCAAATGAAGCACGTAACAATAGCAAACGTATCCGTTCATTGTTCAAAGTGGTTTCGTCCAAAACGAGGTTTCAAATTGAAATCTATTTTGGCGGTGAAAATGAAAGTTCTGTTTGCGCTTATTTCAGGTATATTGTTAGACATTTATGCATGGTCGGGACTTTCGAATTGCGACGCAAATTAACGCATTGGTGCGTTTACAAAGGTTGGTATATGTACATGAACGTGCAGATATTATGAACGTGACAAAATTGTGCTTAAATGAAAATGACATTTGGGGGTTGTATAATAATTGTGTCAATTGACACGAACCAGCGTAGACACAAAGTGCTCTGACGTCATAGAGTAGATGGCCGGATATTTGGAAATGGAAGAAACAGCCTGACATGCCTACATAGGGTGATTCTTGCACGACACGAGGTATTACTAAATAAGCTGCAAAGACCGGTGACTAATCTTGTTACGCATGTTATAAACGACTTTCATGGCTTGCTTAAGTTAAATACTTATATGTCACCTGTCAATCAAATCTTATTAATGCCGTTTACCGAAAGAGGCGGAAGAACGCGAAGTATAAGTTATGAATTCTATAAAACGAATTGTAAGGTAGATTTAATAGCATTGTATTGTATAGGTTTCTTATAACATAGCATTATCATATCACAAATTAGTAGTCACATTATAACATTACATGGTTGCAATATAACCGCATCAATATGAAACCACCAACCCAACACCGGTATCACCACAACCGCATTTATTTTGGACTGATATTGACGGTTATGAAAGTGACCGAACAACTAAAGAAACTTCTGATGGGAAAATTGGTGCCCGAAGGGAATTTCCGAGGATTTAATGAAAGTCATAGACGACGCAATGGGATTAAAACTTTAAAAGACCGGTTGTCGTGACATAAATGTTCTGATATCTAATTAAGGTAAATATTGAAATAGCTATGTGTGTGCGACAATGTTGTAATATTCAGCATAGGAATCGTGTTGATTGGGAAATACTACATATCAAATCCGGGAGTAAATGTCTTGTTGGAGTCATTAAGAAGCCAGAGCTAATAACAATGATCAAATACACATGGAAACGTTGACACGACAGCAGTTAGAGCTGACCAGGATATTGAAGATACGACGAACAGACGCAAGACAACTAAGACTTATACATAATTGAAAATGCGAAACATGCATTATCGAATTTAGAAACTGACCAAAATTTAAATTCTACTAATTATATTCAAGTCCAAAAATACACACAAAAACGTGAAAACTGCAACGTCAATTGGTTACTTTCGTTGTCTATACGGACATGTAATGGCTCACACTTTATATATAGAACATTGTGCTAAGATCAAATAACGCATTGTGAAGCATTACAAGAATGAAAACCTCAATTCGGGGAAAAGTTCTATTGGGCCGATACACTGACATGTGAGCTATTGGTCGTTTGATGCACGCGAATGGGATTATTAACTATCTGATCATAATAATTCCCTTGGAAGGCTGGCTGCGTTGAGCCCTGCGTTAATATAATTGTTTAAATCTATAACTTGGATATGCACCGGGGTTGGAACACGGTAACACGTATACTGTTGGAAGTGATGAATACGACAAATTCACGACGATTCTAAAACGAACCGTGTCAAACATGTAATAATCTCCACTGCGTTCCTATTGCACTTTCACCTGGTATGTCTCAAATCTTAATTTGAAAATAATTTATTGATTTGCTGAAGGCGTAAGATTGAAAAATTAAAGTTCCAATACTACTAATCCATCTGCCCATCTGCGCCACCTGTCTATCTGCGCCACATCTAAAGCGAGCCTGTTTACAGCAAACATAAGGAACTTTTTGTGCATAATATGTGCTGCCTTAACACCCAACATGTTCAGTACACTTCGTATCATCCTGAGATAACACCGCGCGCCTCTGCACACATCACAACCTTGAACTATAGACCTCGGAGGCCATCAAAGACTGAAGGCAACTACAGCCGTAATACAACTTTCTCCTACGCAACCCGCCGTGGGGACATTTCCAATTTGAGCCGCACGTTAGGAAACCATAGGTAACAAGACTTGTGCGAATATCTGCGACGGCTGAGTAATAAGGCGGTGTTGTTCTGTTAAGCGAGCCAAATGGGTAACTGAGTCGTATACAGGCAATATACACAATAGATCACTCCATAACCGCGCCAGGATATTTCTAACATGCAAGTTAGACACCAAGCTTGCATTTAGATACAGTGGTAGCGAAACTAGTTGCGAGAAACACAACGCATAGGTATCACATGATTACACAATGTGTGGAATGCTGATGTGTGGTATAACATGGTATAACATGGTGTGA
Organism: Ciona savignyi; assembly: GCA_000149265.1. Classification (NCBI taxonomy): domain Eukaryota; kingdom Metazoa; phylum Chordata; class Ascidiacea; order Phlebobranchia; family Cionidae; genus Ciona; species Ciona savignyi. Next base: position 34,119 of record CH002170.1, on the reverse strand, counting down.
GAAATTGAGAAACCGAAAATCTCTCGGTCTTATTACAATATTGTAAAGTATAATGTATGCGTCATCTTTAAAAGAGAACTTGACAATGGAATAGAAAGTTTAATACTAAAAATAAATGTATATTCTTGCTACCGTGTTTCACTGTCGTTCGTATAAGCACGTATGGGACATAATATTTAACACTGGTGTAAATGTGATCAGGGTTTAAACAGTGGTTATTTTAAAGAACGGCTAATGTTATTCGGCTTCCCACGATACCATGCGTTTTATCGTTCGATGACGGATGGAAAAGCTACCAACCCGATCGGGTAATTATGATGGGAAATGTAACTTTGTTAGAAAGCTAAACGCGTTAACAGGGTTATTTGATTTATGTGGGAAATATGTTCGGAATGCATGCTTACATAAGTTGGACGTGGTGATTATGGAATGTTTCACACAGAACAAACATGTTTAACGACCGAGCACCAGCTGGAAAATACATGGAAAGCATGAGGGAACCATGGCACGAGTCGGAACAGTACAGGCGGCCAAAGCTTATCGCCACCTTAAAAACTTACAGTAATCTTAGACTTAAACTTTAACTTAACAGCCAAGCCTTCAACATATTCTGATTTTCCCCCTTTTCATCCACTAGTTCATAGTTCCCCGCTATCACTGACAACAAGCGACCATTTATGACATTAACTAACAACGTTTGTTTTGATACCCGACACCAATTTGCTTGCCATATATATTTTTACACAAATCAACCTTGATTAGAACGCCACTGTACATGTGCGTCACATTCCAAAATTGCCGTACCAATCATATATATTACTACGCAAATCAACCTTGATAAGAACACCACCTGTCTATCTATATCTCATTTTCAAAGTCCCAATCAAATACATTTCCACACAAACCAACCTTGATTAGCACAGTACTGTACATATACGTCATATCCATAAATCAAAATTAATTTAACATCAGACAATCTGAATATGTATCCGTCATAGCCAAATTAAGACATCGTTGGATTAGTTTAACATTAAATGAACCAGCCAACACACTGCGGAGTTTATGTGGCTCAAGGACACCATCTGGCGGTAGTAAATTAACATAAATAAATCGATCGAATAACTCAAGTCGATGAAACTTCTATTACGAAATTATAAAGAAATTAGGTTAATGAAATAATAGCCAGTGCGGCACACGCGTCAGCAAATTACAGTTTTACAAAAATACAACCACTTTACGTTGATTAGTAGTCGTGTTTCCGGGCCGCAGGCGGCAAGTTTCATCGGTTTTGGGAAAGTTAATTACGATTTTTAAGGAGGATTTAATGAGTTTCTCTGTTGAATATTCCGTCTTAATTAATTGGTTGTTTGTCTATTACGAATTCAAGATAGGGAGTTAGGTGGGGCGTTTAACAAAGTTGTATGTGTACGAATATTTACAGACGGTAATAAGGCTTAGGTGAATTTGGAACTTTTGTACAATTGTGTAAAAAAGGTGTATAAATCTACAAATGGCGCGCTTATTAAAGTGTTTATCAAACTTGCTAAACAAAGGCGCAACAAAAGGCGAATACGGAGCACGTAAAACGTCTTTAAGTGTTTTAGTAACTTGCTAAATGACGAAGCTGCACCATACATAAGGTGGCGGCAATTATAACACAGCGCCACCAACTCAGTGGTGAGCCACTAAGTACACACAGCACAAGAATAGTTTGGTTTACACTGGGCCGACTGAAGTGCTTTTACGAACGGCTACGATTACAGGCGAAACAAAGTACGCGGGGAAACTTACCACGGATTCGATGATGACAAGCTAAATTGGCGTAGTTAGCTACAATGCGACGACCGATTAAATGCGACAACTGAGTTAAGTAGATTAACACCATTGAAACATCTGTTTGTGAGTGGTGTCAACACATTCATTACGTGCATACAAATCAACCTTGCTAAGCCCGATTTGTCAAGATGTGCTACATTTTCGTGAATGTTATAAATATATAATCCATAAAAACCTTGATAAGCGGCCCACCTGCGTAACTGCAGCACAGATAGCCAGTGATTACATGGCTTGTCAAGATGTACTATATTATATGCTAGAAAAACAAAATATTTTTTGCAATGTATATTTCCTGAAATCAAGGTGAATTGAACTAGATAATTCCAAAGTGCATTCAAATATTAGTGAACCCGACCCATCAAGCGTCCAATTGGAAGTTATCGAGTCAAACTTGACACACAACCATATCAGCGGCGACGGTGGGACCATTTGATTATTTGTTTATACAGATCAAGAAACTCGTCGACATGTATTGGTTGAAGCATTGGGGTGTTAATGACGTTCGAAAAGTTAGTGTTTCAGTTGTTGGAAAACCCGCTAATTGGAATAAAGTTTTTACAACTTATTTACGAAACACACTAACTTGTTAGTGATGTTTAAAGTCTCCACAAGCATTAAATTCTTGTGCACCTATTGCAAGTAATTAAAAGTACAGCTGACCACAATTAACACATACTAATCCTAGAACACTTATTCCATATGAATGCGCCCGAATTTTGGACGCGTAGTTAATTCCTACTACGTAAGTGCGGTCGGAAGTTTTATCATCAGTTATCAAGTTCCACATGATTCAGTTGCCATGGAATCACAAGATCAACTGATTAATATTAGCGTTGATAACCACGAGCTAGGTCTGGAACTCATGATAGGCTCGTCACCAAGACAGTTGTTATATGGACTTGGTATATGTATCTGTTGCTTCAACCATTCAGCCACACGACCGTACAAATTCCACAGATACACGTACACATATTGTACATTTTACTTCACCAATCGCGTTTTTGATTCGTCTTGCCCGTGTTGTATAACGATGTTGTTTCCTGTTTCGCTGGTCGTTGACAGAATGAGGTCGGAATGTTTATTTAATGGCGTGAAGGAAAATAACACTACTATGTTTAAATGGCGTTTGAGCATTATGCAATTTAATGGCGTTGTTACTTAATAATTGCAATTGTTACGTGAAGCTACATATTTAACGACAACTTGGATTAAGCAAGAGATACATTATACAATGCGACATTTCACGCATTTTATTTTGTCACGCTTAAGAGTAAGACATGTAAGTGCATTTCAAAGCTATTTATAGCAACCAAGAAAAGGATGGCCATCATGTCAAAATAAACAAATGATGACGTAGGGAAAAAACAAGGGATCAATGACTATTTTCACTTTTGGCTGAAATTTACCCCACAAGACACCAGGTGTTTGACACACAAATACAGTACAGACTTAATAACACAGGAACGCCGACAATAACACGACAGCGTGTATTAACGAGCGTTGAAATATTTATTATTGGAACTCGTCTTAGTGCTTTTCTGATAAATTAATAATGAACAATAATGATAAGGTTTCAAAATAGACACTTCATATTCACGTACGATCACTGATGGCGTCTGCATATTCTCGATTGTTCCATATTGAGACGTATTAAGTGACTGCCGTGCTGTCATTTCCCTGTTTAACTTATCGTCATGGCTTCTTTATTTAAATAAAGCTGCACTTGCCTTGGCTAACAGCCAAACTTATTATCAGCTTCAGTTTAACGGTTCCGACTAGAGCGCCAACAACGCGGAAATATTCCGAAGTTTGAAGTCCTTCCGTTTAATCACCGCCCGACATAATGTTATCTTCGCAAGGACGGAACAAATAAACCGCTATCTATGTGTAGTAAATATGTAACCAGACTGTGCGCCGGGCGTAATAATCCCAGTCCAACGGAACTGAATAGTTGTTAACGTGCATGCTCAAAACACGGGCGGGATTGTCCGGGAAATCCTGATCACAATAATAAAAACTCAAAATTACAAGACACGACATCCTTTTAGTACATATTACAATATATAACACTGAGTGGTGTGGCGATACCAACCGCCCTTCTATCTGAAACCATTCTCATCCGTGGGTGCTGTGATTGCACTTGACTGGTATCATCGAATCGATATTAAGCGCACTTGATAGAGCGTGCGTACGCAATCGGAAATAAATCATAATAGTTGGGACTTTACAATGATCTGTTGCACTCGATTGACTCGTGTTTTATTACAACTAACGTTTAGTGACGCAATAAAACTGACAATATGGTTGGATATCCTACGCCACTCACCTTTACCTTTCTGTGAGATTCGTGGTTGAACTATAATAACTGGGCGAAATTGCGCGTTGGAATATGAGATAGCGTCGTAATATGTTACATAGAATATACGCGACTGGGAACGCAGTTAAATTGACCACAGCAACATATTTTCCCTTCTATTGGTGGTAAATGACCTTGGAATGCAATTAAATATTGGGGAATGGCAGGGGAGGTTGACATAGAAGGGAAACTATTAACCAGCGAATAAAGACAATTGTTTAATCATCGGGTTGGTTGTGGTTGGATCAGAGCGGCAATTGAACTGTTGGAATTCAGCGCATTATGGCTTCCCGTTGGGAATACAGCGGTTGCGCTGTCGTCTTGTGTTTATGCTTGTGGCTGTAGCATGGCTTGCATTGCTTAGTTTATATTGCAAACCCAGTTTATAAGTCAGTAACGCTATTAGTAGACCACAAAATTAGTGTTATAATATACATAATGTGATTAAATTGCATAATGATACACATTACAAAGTATGTCCTACTGTTTGAATGGACGTGACGTGTCATTTGTAGTCTGGTATGTAGTGAATTGTACAAGGGTGGGAAAAATGCAGATAAATCTTAAAGAAATTAACTTTCTTGTTAAAAAAAACTTTTGATTAATGTGGCTTGTTAACTTAATTCGATAAAACTTTAATATTTTAAACCGCTCTGAAAATATACTTTAAGCTCAATCAAAATACATTTTGTACCAATTTTGGTTTGGATAAATAGAAGGAAGTAATTGTAGTTTTTAATAATAATCCCACTAATCTGACGATTGTCCATGAAATCATCTTTCAGGGTTTTCTACACACAGGAAGCATGGATACCAAACATGTCTATTATCGCCTTTTTAACCTCTCAGTTTCTTCAAGATCATGCCAATGCAGTAGACTAGGTGCAAGCAACCTTTGAGACATTTTATCCGATATTCCACAAAATAAAAATCACTAGGAGCCGCAAAACTAATCATATTTCTGCAATAAAAAGAAAACAACACTGTGTGAGAAAAAAATGTGAGTGTTCTTCTGTTTGTTTGACTTGCGCATGGGTATTAAACTTATTAGGCGCTTCCTACAGTAGTAATATAAGTAAGAAGAGCCACATAAGAAGGATGAAAAAGTCGCAGGTTGCCGACCCCTGAATTAGACAATACCCCACACATTCAAGCAGTTTGCCTTAAACAAGAATGACACATATAAGAACAGCTGGATATTCTGGAATAATTTGCTTGAATCCGTAGTTTTGAATTAGACTGCATTTTTACCTTTTCTTAAAGTGGAAGAATATTAAACCTGACACAAGGGGGGGTAACAACAATTTTGTTAAGTTGGGAAATATTGCAGCTTAATTTGCCAAATCAATTTCTGAACTTTGCAAGCACATTTACAAACATAAAATCAGAAAATTTGTAACCCTTTTGGAAAATAATTATAAACTACTATTATCCGATAAAGTTATTCAAAATTGCTATTTAAAATCAATTTTATTTCTGCACCAAGTTAAGTTTCGGTTCGGAACATTTGGAATGAAATCTTCTTTATTTTCAATCTCTAACTTCTAGTTTGTTCATTATTCAACTTGATGGGCTTTGAATACCAATCAGCTGCCACACAAGACCGACAAGAATCATTTTTGATTTACAAATGTCTAAAAGTCAGATAAGTTGGCAGAACGTGTGTCATACATATGGCCCACTCAATAATCTTGATTTAAATTTGTCATTTTTTAAAACCATATTGCAAATGAAACTCAAAAATTACATTGTTGTTTCAATGTTAAAAAAAACTTTTTTGTGGTAAAACCAAAGAGGATATCTGTCAATCCGTGTTTTAGGAAATGAATCAGATCGATTATGAATAACAGAGTTATGTGTTGCACGTAGGTATTGTATGTATTATGTATTCTCGTCACGGAAGTCAGAACACAATCTACGCCAACACAATTTGAAGTATCCGGCACGGTACAAATATAGTACATTTATTTGTATAAGTGCACCCACATAAAGTTTATGCTATGCTCACAATAGCTGTTTGTCACATCAATACTATGGATTAGAAATTCAATTCTTTGTTCTATCTTTTGAAATTACTTCCCTAAAACAAGAAGTGTGCGTTAAAGATGTATCTAAACATATGGTATCCCCTTAAACATTACAAACTAATAAATTGAACAACAAATACCAATACAAAACACTTATAAATAAACACAGTGCTTGAGTCTCGAATTAAACAAAAACACATGTGAGCCGTCATTTGTTGATTACATTATGAGATGCTAGATCTGATGTTCCTTTACGTGGAAGTGATTGACTAGACGTTACTTAAGACAAATTTCATGGAAAATACTGGTTCCATACGAACACAAATGTATATTCGATTTGTATAACTTTGTAAGTATTCATAACATTTGTTAAAATATGGGGTGTAATTAAAAGTATATTCACATGAAATATAGAAAAAGGCAAGCATGAAATGTGCTGAGCAAATGCATGGGTTTATAGGATAATCCAAGCAAAAATAGTCAGAATAATTTCATCCCAGTGAAAGACATTACGGGGTGTGGTTATTCCAAGTTTATTCATATAAAAAAACGATTCTGTGGCTTTGTATTTTTAGCTCAGATTATCTTATAAATCAATTCATTATGCCCAACATTTTAATCCCTTTTTTGCAATATTTTAAGTGAATGTCTTTTAATTATTGCTTTTAAAAGAGCCAAAAACAAATAAACTGAATACGAATTTGATGTGTGTGATAGATTTACATTTCACCACCTTCCAAAACCACAATGCCTTGTTAAAATAACATTGAGTGTTAAGAGCACCACTTCACTATAACTGTTACACATGATATGGCAACGGCTCAGTTAAAAATCAACAACTGCCCAGACCATACTTGACTGCTTAGCATTCAAATTTGTGCAGATACAATGACAATATTATGTAGAAGCCATAAACACATAAAACAAAATTGCTCATAAAAACATGCTATCGGTACGAAGTTTAATTAATTTATTATAGCCCAATGGCAGACTGTTAAAGATATAAAAGTTAAAGTAAAAGCTATCTAGCCTGAATATAAGTTTACCTGGTAACTTGCTATCGGCACCCAATTTTGCGTTACAAGCTAATCACTAAAACAACCCAAAAAACTTGTTGTTTGTGCAAATTACAAGGTACGCCAAACAACGAAACAAACATTAAATGTGAAAAGCTTGAAGAAGACTCTACTTGCTGTTTCCATTTTATATAAAATATTGTCCAATGCATAAGATTCGACAAATTTCATCTGACAAAATTATTGCCCAGAAAGGTTAACATTTTCTGATCAGCCACCTCATGTAGAATATCGGTATACACAAGCTCTAGAGTTAATACAACAGACAAACCCCAAGAGATCAGATGTTGAAGCGATTAAGACAGCAAATAAAATTCCTTTCAACACTTAAAGTCTACTTTACTCGGAAAAGCTGTAAGTAAGTGCAGCTATTTCAAAGCATAGTTCAATTGTACACTATGTAACATAATATATAAATACTGTTTATTTTAAAAAATGAGGTATATTATTACGGAAATACCAAATTTAAAATGGAATTGAATTGATAGGTATTGCATAGAAAACTCTAATATTGATTATTTGTAATAATTTTGTAATTAATCACTGAATAACACCCAATATGCCACTTACCATGCATGTGGGAGGAACATGGATCCTTGGATGAAAACTGATCCCGACAGGAGAATGTACCAACATCTGCAAGCCTCATCCTTCCTGTTGGTGTTAAGTGGATATTTATGGAGTTTGTAAGTGGAATAATATGTAGTACTAGCTGCAATAACTTTCGCCTCAAATGGAAGTTTGAGTTTGTTACAGGGTCCATTCTATTCTCAGCAATATGGCTGATAAGCAAAGTTCTCTTAACTAAATCATTGTTAGTTTAGATCACGGCCTCTTAAACTTTAAAGCTTATGACCCCTTTTTATTTATTAAATTGTCTGCAAAAGTTTTCGAAATAAATATATTAGTTGGTGTGAAATAGATATAATCTTTGCGACCTCTAAAATTCATTGAGCGACACCAGTTTGGGAAGCACTGGTTTAGATAACTTTAATCTGAGAGATTTTGTGATGTAATGCAAAACTTTAAAAACAAGTATCCAACCTGTATAATATTTCATTTGCTTCATGGTGTTCATAGCGCACGATGGAACAAATTGATCTCAAACTCTGCTCCCTCATATTGGAAAGGATTTCCATTCGGTTCAGTCGAGAGTAGATGACGTTTAGCTCCTTCAAGATTAATTTATTCATTTAACAACTATATTTATAAAGCAATATTTCTATTTGTGAAGTAATGTTTTAAGTCATGTTCAGAAATGCTAATAATGAGCTTATAGCAAGAGAGATACCGGTAATGGTTTAAACAGAAATGTATGTTTTGTTAATAATTGATTATCCCCATGCATATCATAGTACCATGTTGGACAGCTGCTTGCCTAGTTACTCTAGGCAAACCAGTCAGTTGGTCAAAGTGATGGACACACTAGGCCTAATGTGGGAAAATCCCTAAATATACAAATACATGTTTGTATCCACATTATTTTGCATATAAGACATGGGTAGGAGTCCATAAACATTTCTTGCTAAACAATTAGTTAACAATTGTTCCTCTTTTTCTCTTACTGGATATAAAAAGTGGTAACAAATTTCACTGTTGTAAAAACAAGTTACGTGTATATTTTCAGTGGGCAATATTGAATCAACTGTGGGAGTACCGCTAACTAAATTCATGATTTCAGTGATGCAAGTGGACAGTATTTCATGAAACTTAATCTGGTTTAGTTTGCTAAACAAAACACAGTTATACTGAGGTTTATAAGGTATATAGCTACCGCTAAGTATTATATTGAAAAATATAAGAATTATATTGAAAAATAAGCTGACACCAGGGCTTGACAACCTTTTACTCTTAAAGTGCCTCTTTAAACAATATTCTACTATATAAAAATCACTGGGAGCCGCAACACTAATAATATTTCCGCAATAAAAGGAAAACAACACTGTGTGAGATAAAGACACAAGTGTTTGTCTGTTGTTTCACTTATGCATGGGTATTAAACTTTTCTAATGTGGATCTTATTATTTAAATTGTTAAACTTATTAAGCGCTCTCTACAGTATCAATAAAATTAATAAGATCCACATCAGAAGGATGAAAGAGCTGCAGGTTGCCGACCCTTGGTATAAAACCATGATTCTCACCCGTTCTGTGCGCTTCCCCACGACGCTCCTCAGTGCAAACACGAACTCCGGGTCCGTGCTGCAGAGAGACATTTTCACACTTATCCGTGCAGTTTATTTTAACTCCCCAGTCATATTCCAAATTTCCATGGGCACCTATTTTGCCCACAAGTGATGAAGAGATGTTGTGCCAAATGCTGATGCAGCGCCAAAACAATTTATAAGTTGAACTTTCAATGAACTACCTTAAACCCTAAGTCTAGGAAATAATGATAATTAAAATGAGAAATGATTAACCAGGAATGTTTCCTATTAAGTTTAAAAATAGAAAGTGTGTAGAAGTATAATACCACTAGTTAGCTATTGGGTGCATGAATTCTTTTTACTATATACTCAGAATTCTTTATTTAATTTATAAACATTTAAAAAGATATTCCAGAATAATTTTTACAATGCCTATAATTATAAAGGGTTATCACGTTTTAAATAATTAAGTTTTGGGATTTTTAAATATTTGAACCTATATTGATTAAATTTGAGTTTTCTACATTACGAAATAATTAAAAACGTCAAAACTCATATGAACTAAAAGAACTTCAATCATTGATTTTACAACTGGAACTTATGTTTGATTTAAAGCAAAATCTAAAATTTAAAGAAAGTAAAAAAATTAAACACTACAAATTCTGCTTTTTAACATATAACTGAGAAGTGAGATTGATAGTCCAGTAAATCTGGTGATTAAAAATAAAATGTTTTAAAAATTAAATACATAAAAACATTGTCATGACACCATTAAGTATACCAGTCCCAGTATGGCAATATTAGTTTCGCATACAAGTTACAAAACGTGTATCTTACAGACAGGAACAACATTTTCTCGATAAGTCCTAAGTACGCATGTTTTCATGTGTGCTCTATGAGCGTGTGTGTGTGTGCATGTGTGTGTGCGTGTGTGCGTGTGCACACTCCAGGAACCACCGCATGCATTTCCTTTCGGCAGATTTACAACGTGCTGACAAAATAAGTTTTGCAAGGAAACTATACAGACATTTAAAAATCTCATTTCAACTTGTTTCCTTTTCTCCACTCATGTTAAGATACAGCACAACAAGACTACGCTTATATTATCACATGACTCATACATCATTAAATTTTTTTTGATTTAACTTAAGGTAAAAGTTGATAAAGTTATTAGAAATTGAAACAACATTAACTTTTTCCATTGGATGGCATAGGTTAAAATAGTTTCTAATGTTAACCCGAACATCGACATTTAGAACACTGCGATTGTATGTTTAACTCATTATTGTTTAGCATGTAATAAGGAGGTGGCCTGGTAAAGCTGTCATATGAAACAGAATTTGAGAGCATTCTGCTAAAAGTACTCAACAAGTGAAACTACTGTGGCTATAAATTATATTTTTGTCATGGTTTCACAGTTGTTGGGTAGTGTAAACCATTATTTCTGTAGTACCTAATACAGTCTGCAGTACTGTATAAGTGATGAAGTGTATATGGTAGTTCTTACGCTCTAATCTGATTAAAGGTACTACCTTTGAAATTGAATTTTAGTTTTAACTATTGAAACCATTAGTAAACTAACGAGAATTAGGGTGCAAAATGTGATTTTATGGAGACAAACCACTTGCTGGTAAACAACACGTCAAAACCTACAATGTGGATCTCATTATTGCTTCTGAATTCTATTTAAATTTGTTACATGTTAGCATTTAAAAATTAAAATTTGATAATAATATATTTAGTAAAGTGAAACTGTGTGTGAACATATATTTTTCTGTATTGAAATATTTTAATATAATGATTAAACCACATTAATTTGAATGTTGTATTCATGAATACATTTGAATACTTGAGCTAAAATTCAAGTGAAAATAAAAACAAAAGCAACAAATGGCAAAATCGTAATGAAATGAACGCCATTTGTGTTGTGTGGAATGTCTGTGTCAAGTATCCTGGCTTTATTATATCGTTGCACACTAATATCACCATTGACCATGTTTGATTTAGTGGAATTTTGATTCACACTTAGTGTGTCAGACGTGGGGTATACATGGCTATGGTTTTGTTTATTAATTTCTGCCCTAGTGATACATAGCAGCAAATTAAACAAATCACAACACAGGATGAGGAAAAGGTGGCAAAAAAGAAAATATAGATATCAAATATAGCGGATGTAGCCGCCTAACTGAGAATAAATTAATTTGCAAACAAAAATTATTAAACACTAACGATCACACTTACTGTGCATATTTACATTAAATGGTACGACTAACTTTACACCAATACCCAAAAAAATAGTACATACGCCACGCCAGATAAATCTGGCGCATCATACGAACTTTCCAGTAGGGCCTTACACTAGCTGAATAGAAACAGGTCGTGGTAAACGTTATTTAGTTTTTTATTTTCAAGAGAAAATTTTGACTAGCAAAATGTTTTTATCTTGGTTTCAGTCATAAACTAACTTGCGATAAATTTGCAAAAAACGTATCTGTGTGTTAAAAGACAAAGTGAATGTGGAACTATAGCTTTATCACAACTAGCTTATTATTCCTCCCCAAATGTATGGTAATATAGGAGATAAAATGAATTGAATATAGGATAGGATAGGATATTCATTATTCATGTTTATCCCCTTGAATGGAAAAACCAAGGGGGTTAACACACGGGCAATCGTCAGATCACCTCGCGCCCATCGTCGGGTCACCGTAGCTATTGCAGTGTGTTGTATATAATAGACACGTTCCTTCGATTTGGTAGAACCTATTAATCCGCTGGGTTCAGGCAATGTCCGTAAAGTGCCTTGCCCAAGGACACAACCGACTAGCTAGCGACCAGTTGCGCACCTGGAACCTTTCGATTGAAAGGCGACGCACTTAACCGTTAAACCAACCGGGCGGACAAAATATTGCTCTTATATATGCATAGTGACTAACATGGACCTACATAACCTGTGATGTGTTATAGGAAGAATGTGATAACTGTGTGACAACAAATTGTTACAACTTTTTTATACAAAACTTTTCAGCTGCACAAGATGGTACTTGTTGTGAAAGAAACATAATGGCCACCTAAGTTCTAGCAAAGCCGTAAAATCAGTATGGCATGGTACTTCAAATACCAAAGTTTTTACATTATATTAAGAGGTGTGTAATATAGCAGAATTTCCTGGACTTGACTAATAATCTGTGTGACAGTGGGGTGGGTAAACATACTATTCCAGGAGCGGGAAAAAGTTTTTGTAATATGAGCTGGACGGTGGATTTCCTTGTTACCATGAGCGGGTTATGCCCATCAGTTTATGACATACCCGGCCCTGCTTATGTCAGTGATTAAAATACCAATCTACTTCTCTTCCTACTGTCCCATAGAATAGTGTGTTGTCCAGCACTGCTGTCCGGCATAGTGAAGCCTAACTTTCTCAACCAAAGTAGCCAGTATTAAAATATCCACCCTGTTAAGTGAGAATTATCTGTATAATCTTAAAGACTATTGCCTTTTCCTCTATTTGCTTTTCACAAACGATTCTGTCCTGGCTTCTACCCAACGCTTATATTATCAGATAGTATCTTACCATTGTTTACAGATCGACGGGTTATAATGATAAAAATTAAATTTCAGTTCACGAATAACCATATCAGTGTTATTTAACCTTCTTTCTCAACATTGCGTCAAACCATGTATACCTTTCACGACGCCTAGCCTGTTCCTGTATACTGCAGGTCGAACATAGCGTCGAAACAACAACTGTAAAACTGTGAATACTAATACTGATTAGAATGTACAACTCCAAAGTGTACTAATCGACATAACATTAAGAACACCACTCAACTGTACAAGTCAACTCGACCGCCCATACCGTGGCAACATATTTTGCTTGTAGGACTCTAGCGCCCACTAACCGTAAAAATCATTTAGCTTGTCGGGAGTGATTAATTCCAATAACATAATAAATTCGACCTGACGAAGGAATCGTAAGCACTGGACCGTTGTATGGCCTCATAGTTAGACTGGTTTGAGTTAATATTTGTTCTAAAAAACACAATTAGGACCATGCCACGGTCAAAAAAACATTATACATATGGTATTGGTCTTATAGGACCTCTATGGCTCTGAATGTCAGTACCGTGATAACTAAACCAACCCGATGAAAAAGGCACCAAATAAAGCAAACGACCATTATTCATACTTGGTTCACATGGCCTCTTTAGATTATTAATTGTGTTTTACCGTAGCCAAAGTAGCAGACTATATAGCCTATAGAATATCCTATCCTATCCTATAGCCCTACAAGCATGTAGTAGGCCTATTTGTGTTGTGAACTCATTTTCAGCGTTCGTATCTCGCATTTTAAATAATATGTATAAAATCGTGTTTGTTAAGTTAAATAGTTAATTATTCGCACTTTCTTCACAATAATAAGCTAAAGCGAATATTAAATGTATAATAATGGAAATATCGGTAAAAGTGTATCATACTTTGTCAATATATATTCCATACAGTATGTAAAAGTGAAATAAAGACGTGCCCATTAAAAATTATTAACGCCACAATACTACCGTACAGTTAAGTAAAAATACTAAGCGTACAGTTAAGTAAAATGGGGATTGTCAGGTGGTTTATTGTCCCTGTTATGTTGTGTTTGCTTGGCAATGTTGGCAGCAAAATTATTATCCAGACGGCAATCATCTATGACGATTATTATGCAGAATCTCTCCCAAGTTTCCGACGGGCAATATCAGAATCGAGTCTATACATTCTACACACTGAGTTTTACCAGAACAACATGACAAATATTGTAGGTGAGTAGTGTAGTAAAGATAAATGGCGAATATTTTGATTTGCCTCTGTGGATACGACAGTACAAGCGCATTATAACATGGAGAACAATCGTTTTATGTACCGCCAGCAGTGGAGTTCACGATGCTATTGCAATTTGTTGCATATGATTGCTACATTTTTATTATTTTTATTAAGTAACTTCTAAAAATTGACTTTTCTGGGGCACAAACGATTAGCCAGTGACTGGTTTCGATACCACCTCCCTTCGGTCAGTATCTAGTCTACCAACTGGCAAGTCATCCAGTCCTAACTGTGCACTGTTGCACAGAAACCATCACCGCCGAGAAAGTGTCCAGTCTTTTCATCCTCGCAAAGTTCATCAACTGCACGGCAATGGTGGAACTGAAACAAGCAGTGACCGTCTTCTTCATTGGGATGGTTAGACAGGTACCCAGGCTTTGTATTATATATTACCCTGTATTAGCTCGAAAGAATACCAGAACGTGTTTAAAAAGCTATTTTATATAAATTACATTCAGTAAAATAAGAAAGGGTATTTATGTTTATCTCCGTTAACAGGAAAACGTAGGAACGTTATGACACGGGCAATAACCGTTGGATTATTTTGCACCTACAGTCGGTTTACTGCAAATATGTTTGTGAAACTCTTGTTTTATCCAATAATGCTTGTAAAAATCCAGTGGTCCTGGGTTTGAATCACACTTAAATATACCTTTTCAGCATTGTGAACCTGGCGATAATTTTTTGATGTACATGTACCCATCCCATTTTGACGTAATGGGAGCTATGTATGACGCAATAGAACAATATAGATGGAAAACAGCTGCGGTGTTTTATGACGGAAATCAAGGTAAAATATGTTACTTGATTAGATCAGTGCTTTTGAACTCATACACATTTTCAACTTTGACTTACAAGCTTGTACACCCCAGTCTTCACAACACAATGCACTTGCACCTACAATCAGCTTGAATTGTCTGGGGTCACTTGTGCATAGTGGCCTTCTTAACAGTAAAGATACTTTAGTACAATCAAGTCAGAATCATAGTTCTGTCAATTTATAATAATACAATGACACCTGGTGTGAAAATTGTGAAGTCGTTGAACCGTCAACCGAAAGGTTATAGGATCAAAACTAGTCGGTTAATATTCAGATGTATTGGGTTTTCTTTCAACTGTATAAAACGTCTCACACATACGCAAACCACTACAATAGCTCCGGTAACCCGACGATGAACACGAGGTTACCATTGCCGGAGTAAAAAATATCCTGCCACTTTCCCAGTATTATCTTATTTTATTCTATTGTAATGGTACGTCATAATATACTTATTGTTAAAGAGTTAGCGTTCGGCTATCAAGATCTGGACTTGGCGCGACAACGCGGGATCAACTTCAAAGTGTGGGTAATCCCCGAAGACCGGATAAAATGTGGGGTATACTGAAGGTAGGTTCTCTTTCTACCCTTATTTCAGACATGACTTTCAATTTTAAATGACGCCTTAATACCCACTGGGTTGTGGCAATGTGAGTGACACCGATGGTTAAATGATTTATATTTTCGTTGACGAAAAGCAAGGCTTTATCCAATTCAATTTTCATTTTTTTTTAATTTATTTAATGTTTATGCTGACATCACATTTTTACAAACAACAACAATATATACAATAATGGAATAGTAATGTACAGCAAAGGATGCAGCGAAAGACCAAAAAGTCACCGAGTCAGCTGCACCCTTTGTGTTTAGTTAGATAAATAAACAAATAAAAAAAAGAAAGAAATACCCGTAATATCCACGGGTATTATAACACAAATCATAATTTAATAAACATGTTATATATTTATGAGGCCTTTTACAAATTCATTGTTCAATTATTTACACATGGATATCTTTATTTGGTGTTAATAGTTTATATGTAATTTAGTTGCGATATAAAATTTTGTTTATTGCTACGTATTATACCGATGTCACATGTTCAGTTTCAATCTATACGCAAATGCCATATTTGTCGACCGCATAAAATGTAATCTGACCCAAAGTTTAAGATATACGTTATTTAACCAGCATCAGTTTTAATTCTTAAATGGCTTCGTAACTAAGACAGTTGTTACAGAGAATTCGGTAATCGAATCGGTCGCGGTAACCATGCGGCCAAACAATGTTGCATTGTGTACGTTTAATTTCTTCCGATTCAATTTATCTCCATCGTACTGTATAGTTGCTAACACAGCCATAGCAATTAATTATTGATACAAATTACACAATAATACAGTTATATCCACACAATAACTTTAAATTGTTTAACTCTGCAACAGCCAAATCACAATAAGAACTAATTTTATGGCGTTGACAATCCCGACAAACCCGATTACCCTGGTGGGTTAGTACGTCGGCTTTCAGTAGAAGGGAGGTGGTTGCGAAACTGGTCGATAACGAGTCGATTGTGTCCTTAGACACGCCACTTAACGGACATTTTCTAAGACCAACAGATTAAGGTCATATTAAAATGAAAGAAGTGGTGAATCATACATAACACTGTGTTAATCCCCTTGGTATTCCCATTCACGGGGATAAACATATCCTATCTTCCGCAGTCAGTGAGACTACTTGGCTACCGGACCTATATATTGGCGTGTGATTATAAAATTGCGACGTCCGTTCTGACAAAAGCTGTTTTCCTGTCGATGGTGAGCGAAGTGAACCACTGGTTTCTGCCGAACATTGTAAGTATTTTCACTGCAAGTTCCAACAAATATAAAATATAAACAGTTTCGACAACTTTTGCGAGACAAGCCTTTATCACGCAGACTTCTATGTCGACTTTTTTACCCAGTGAGTGTTAATGATATTACTGTGCTTGTGCAAGGAGCTACAACACATGAATTGTTCATAACGAACGTTTTTGACCGTTTTTCCATTTTCTATTCCAATTTTTTGACGACGTTACTAATTTTGTCGAGGATAGTTAAGTATATTTGGTCCAACTGTTTTTATGCAAGTCCCTGACAAATTGCGCAATACACCTGTGGACTTGCCACTTTTGCATTCCTTGATGCTTGATTGACAGCTGTATATCATAGGAAACACATCCCCTGCTGCTCCAGGACTTCCTGGAATCAAGTGTTCGTCTCACCGTCATCAGCGCCAAGATAATTCGTGACGTATTAGAAACGAATTACGTCATGGGAACGTCCGAAAGAACTGCGCGCGACCAAGTTATAACCGGTGACTTTATTTTTATGGGCTGCAGGGTTTCGAACCTATGGTGGACTCGTCACCAAGGCCGTGTTTATATAGAATTGTTATTTGAATGGGTCTCGTAAACCATCTGTGATAAACAGTGACATTTTTGTAACCGGGCCAAGTTAAGAACCCATGATGCGCTCGTTACAAAAACCGTTTTTGTAATGTCGGTATATGTATCGGCCGCACGCTCGTACACCGGTAACGATACAATTTAAATAAATGACGATAGGTTGTTTAGCGACACCTTGAGGTTAAACTTGTTGATGTAAGCTTCTGCTCGGTGTCGCTGTATAATCAAGTTTTGTTATTTTTGTCGTTATGCGGTTGTATACTGGCCGAATATTACATTCGACTGATACATATACATTCGACTGATACATATACATTCGACTGATACATATACATTCGACTGATACATATACATTCGACTGATACATATACATTCGACTGATACATATGCATTCGACTGATACATATACGTTCGACTGATACATATACGTTCGACCGATACATATACATTCGACTGATACATATACATTCGACTGATACATATACATTCGACTGATACATATACATTCGACTGATACATATACATTCGACTGATACATATACATTCGACTGATACATATACATTCGACTGATACATATACATTCGACTGATACATATGCATTCGACTGATACATATACGTTCAACTGATACATATACATTCGACTGATACATATACATTCGACTGATACATATACATTCGACTGATACATATACATTCGACTGATACATATACATTCGACTGATACATATACATTCGACTGATACATATACATTCGACTGATACATATGCATTCGACTGATACATATACGATCAACTGATACATATACATTCGACTGATACATATATACAGAATTATATACAAACGGTCCTATTGGTTGGAAACTGTACTCAGTTAAACAAACAAAAAACAGTGGTCGTGTTGTCGAACGGTGAAACCAGTTCACATTGCTGTTTTACAGACAACCGTCGGATACAGTCATTTTGACAGATGACGCCTCGAACCCAACGTTTTCCTAACAACATTTAAATATTTTTTGTTTCAGCCATTACGGCAGACGCATTCGACCGTATCCGCATGTCATGTGACGTAGCGATTGCAATCGGGTGTTTCGACGTCCCGTTATCTGATGATAGTCAATGCGGGATAGACCAAGGCGCCAAAAGCTTTTCTTTGGGATCGGTAGGTGGCGCAATACACACTGTTTTGGACATGTGGATATGTAAGGATATTTATGTTTATGGTACGGTCGTGTTGCCGAGTGGTTAGCGCGACCGATACATATACCTAATACTATATAAAAAACCGTCCGAGTTACGATCCGATCATGGGATCGAAACTTGGCTCGGTAAAAAAATATATATTCATTTATCTGCCGAAAATGGAAAAGCGCTAAGAGCGTTTACTAACGGAAAATTGTCAAATCACCTCGCGCCCATCGTCGGGTTAACAGAGTTATTGCAGTGTATTGTGTAAAATTCACACGTTCCTTCAATTTGGTAGAACCCATTATTTCACTGAGTTCTATTTATAATTAATACAAACAGTCGCCACCATGGCAAAGAACCAGATGCTACTAGTAAAAACCTGTCCAAGGCGCCACATGTTTCAACAATTTACATTTATACACATATCAACTTTAATAAGCACATCATCTGACCATATCTGTGTGCGTGTGTATGCGTGTGTTAGTCAGTCATTGTGTGTGCGTCTGTATGCGGGTGTTAGTGTGTGTGCATTTTCACAGCACACATTAAAATGCTAACCGTGCGTCATCCACAGTATTATTCGGTGGGAACTTGCACGGAGCTGTACATGAGGGGCTTGAAGGAGATTGGACCAACGAGGATCGAGTTTCTTGAGCACCATCTGGGGAACGTGAAGGGAAAGATGAGCTTTGTATGAATGCTGGGCTGTTGTGCATAGTAGATGTGGTGAACATATCCTTTATAGTGGGTGGAAGACCCATTTAACCTCGAGCTATTGTAGTGTCACGATTACAAGGGAAACATGACTTGCTATCAATGTGTTGAACCTAATCAAATGTGATTAACTAGTTGGGTGGATATCCAGCTTAATGTACCGTGTGTAAGACGCGAGAGGCGTTACAATGGTCATACGCGTCCACAATGTGGTTATGGGAGCTACTGCAGTGTATTTATCACTATAAAGAAACGACAAAAATAAATATAAGACCAAGTTACATTTTCATTCGTGTTTTTTCGACTGGTTAGCTTGATGGCTTGGTGCATCCGAAGGGTTGTATGGTCGAAACTGATATAGTCGATTGCCTGAACCCAGCGGCTTCATAGGTTCTACTAAATTGAAGGAACGTGTCTATCATATACAACATACTGCAATATCTCCAGTAACCCGACGGTGGGCGGAAGGTGATCTGACGATTTCCCCTGTTGTAAACTCTTGGTTTTTTTTCATTCAAGGGGTTAAGCAATGAATATTCTATTCTATTCGTTATGTAGCAAGGTTACTGGAAGGACAAATCGTTTCTACCTGGTTACATTCCTTTTGTGCAAGCTGCTGTTGTATTCCCGGAAGACCCGTTGAAAGTCGGCATAGTTTATGTAAGCATCAACAATATTGCATTTGCATGTTACTATCAGTTCATATTTTTTGGATTCTTTTGAAGAAAATACAGGATTTTCTGTCCCTTTCTTTAAACTTCGAAAATAAGTTATGTTTGGCAACTCATAAGGTTAAAACTTTGAAAATGTCAGATTAAATAATCCAGATGTGCACGGTTCTGACGTAAATATGCTTGTAGAAACATATTGCATCAAAAATTGCAATTCGTGGTGGTTAAACGTGTGGTTGTAATGGGTTTAAAAGTCCTGTTAGTTTGTTGGTTTTGTGTCACGCCTTTCACCCAAAAGGTTGACGATTCGAAACCGGTTGCTAGCTAGTCGGTTGTGTCCTTGTACAAGACACTTAGCGGACATTTCCGGGAAACACCGGATTAACACCGGATTCCGGGACACCCTAGGAGCTGCCGTGGGTGAAGTGGCATATCAACGAGCTGACATCGGAAACTACGTATGAGGGTTTCCTCATTGACCTGCTGGAGACGCTTTCTAGACGGTTGAACTTCAAGTACGAGTTGTACTGGAACGACCGGGTGGGACCGGGCCGAAGCAGCGACGCTGAGGCGGAGCAAGAGGTCAACAGAATGCTGGAAACCAAACAGGTAAGAAGTGGAGATTATTAGTTCCGGGTCAACCCCTACCGCATTAGACGCAACCTAAAAATCATGGGTTCAAAACCAATCAGTACCTAGTCCTTCTGTCTTTAGACACTTAATGTACTAGTTTAGAGGTTTAATGGTTGAACAAAATATAAAAGCAAAATATTATACATGAAACACTCCCTTGCAACACTATTGTGGACACAAGTTTATATGACTCCTGAGTAATTACATGTTTAAAGACGTGTTCCAAGTTCGTGTCCAATTTCAGGTTGAATTTGTGCTTTATACCCGACCAATCCTCGGTGGGAAGCTGGGTTCTGAGGAATTATCCATCGCTTTCCAGCAAGTATCTTACTACATGGTGACATTGGCGTCTGGGAACGATGTGCCTGTCAACATTTGGCAGGTGAGTCACTTAACGCTCATCCGTGCAGACAGCAAAGAACAGCCCATTGGATATGGGTCACGAACTCACAACCGTTCAACGACTACAAAAATACAGAAATGTACATAAATCTAAACAAAAATTAATTTTATTTTCAGTTTCTTGCACCGTTCACATTCGATTCCTGGTTTGTACTGTGGGCCTCATTAATCGTTGTGAGTATTTTCCTTGCTGTCGTCAACCACTTCAACCCATTTGAGTGGCGCAAGATGGCGCTAGACGACACCAATGATGACGTAGGGGTTGAGGAGTTTAACAGACTTGGTAAGAGCATTGACCATGTTAACTAGACTTCTCTGGACCCTGGGTAAATTGAATAATTTACTACAGTAATTTGCCAACAAACGGTGTGCTTCGAACATGGAACCTCTTGGTTAACAGCCCAACCCAATATGCCGTGTTCAGTATCCATAACCCTTTCCACTAACACCAGATCGTGGACTACTTTCCGATAGAGACATTTACCTGATAACTTGCGCCAAGACGAAACAGATTCACTTGACTAACCAGGGCTGTGGAAGTGTGTCTCCTGAAACTTCCGGTCCGTTGGTCTAACGGTTAAGTGCGTCGCCTTTCAATCGAAAGGTTGTAGGTGCGAATCTGGTCGCTAGCTAGTCGGTTGTGTCCTTGGGCAAGGCACTTTACCGACATTGCCTGAACCCAGCGGAATAATGGGTTCTTGAAGGAACGTGTCTATCATATACAACATACTGCAATAGCTCCGGTAATCCGACGGTGGGCGCGAAGTGATCTGACGATTGTCCGTGTGTTAACCCCCTTGGTTTTCCCATTCACGGGGATAAACTACCATATTCTATCCTAACGTCTCCTTAAGGTTTCGGCAACAGTGTGTGGATGGCGTACGGAGGCTTGGTGCACCAGGGGGTAGATATCGAACCCAGGTCGTACGCTGGAAGAATGATAACCGGAACATGGTGGTACTTCACTATGCTTGTGATTGCCGCGTACACAGCTAACCTCACTGCTTTCCTCACACAAGAGTTCTCCGAGGAGGTGGCGTCGTTAACAGAGTTGCTGGAGCAGGTTGGGATATTCATGTTTATCCCGTTATTGGGAAGGGGCGTTAACACACGGGCAATCGTCAGATCACCTCGTGCCTACCATCGTGTTACCGGGAATATTACAGTGTGTTGTGTATGATTTACACGTTCCTTTAATTTAGTAGAACCCATTAATCCGCTTGGTTCAGGCAATGTCCGTTAAGTGCCTTGACCAAGCACACAACCGACTATCTAGCAGACAATTTCTGCAAACCTTCGGCTGAAAAAATCTGTAAACCTTCGGCTGAAAAGCGACGCACTAACCCAACAAGTTAATCAGTTGGATATTGGCAAGGAGTAAATATTGGACCTGCCGTGTATAGCATAGTTGGGCAAAATTAAAGATATAAAAGGATGAAAATGCACTCTTAAACTAGAAATACCCAGCCGTTTAAATCTCACCTAACACTAAGCTTAATCACGAAACTGAACTTAAACCCATTCCAGCCTGGTAATAATACTACAGTATTATGGTGCAGGTATTTTTTGTCTTTCCTTCCTATTTTGTGTGATCAGTTTTTAGCATGTTAAAATTCTGTTATTTTGCCGTTTTTTTATCGTTAAAATGAACTGCAAAGATTACGTTATGACATGAATGCATGTAAAGAAAAAATCCCGACTGTAAATCCAACTTTGTCTTTTTATTCTTGCAAAATCGAACATTGCTAAGCTGTGAATAAGCACAATCTTTCACAGTCACACTACGATTATGGGACAACCTCGGACGCCCACATTCTTACATATTTCCT
The DNA here is from genome assembly GCA_000149265.1 of Ciona savignyi. Taxonomy (NCBI): domain Eukaryota; kingdom Metazoa; phylum Chordata; class Ascidiacea; order Phlebobranchia; family Cionidae; genus Ciona; species Ciona savignyi. Next base: position 11,122 of record CH002170.1, on the reverse strand, counting down.
GCCATTCGCTGAGAGCCATCCTTTCAACGCCGTCTGGAAGCATCTCCAAGAAAAACCGCAAAATATTTTCAACTCAACCGACGAGATTTTTGAAAGGATTTCCCAAGGAGGATTTTACTACTTGGCCCCGTTCAGAGAAGTTGCGAAGGTCGAGCAACAGAATTGCTTGTATTCGAGAGTTGGTGAAGGTAATGGTTGTAAACAGCGACTTGAATTGGCTCCAGCCTGAATATTAAAATGTACTTGCTTGGCTTTTTTTAAAGAAATGTACCAATACGCTTAATTCGAAAGGATCCAAAGCGTTACCTAAAGGCAATCGTCAGATTACCTATCTCCCACTGTCTGGTAACCAAGGAAATTGCAATCAGTGTATGAATGATTAAAACGTTTCCTAAATTTGCTAAAACCCATCAGAGGACCGGTTTCATGCAATCCGCTAAGTCATTGACACACTAATCCACCAGGCTAATCGGTCGGTTACAGCTCAGAAGCAAAGCTAGTGTCAACCGATATTTGTTCCTGCTGATGATGTGACGCAATGCAACTGAGCGATACTCATCATTTCGACTGATGTTGTAGACCAGGAGTCGGCAACATTTTGCACTAAAGCCCCGGAACCGCAGGTCGCCGACCCCTAGAGTAGACATTCCCGACCGAATGAGCATTTTATGGCCAACACTACGGATGTCATATTACAAAGTTACAGCAACGTCTATTTTGAATAGCGCTATCTTAGTTGACTGGCGTATTTACAGGTTTCTGGGACTACCAGTACGCTCTTCCGTTCCAATTAAGTTCAAGGTACACAGCGGTGTTTAGTGACGCAATCGCATCTCTGAGAGACGATGGCACACTTCACGAACTCGAGTCGAAATGGTTCAATTTCAGGTAAAACAATTTGCACGGGGAATGTGGGGATAATGGTGTGCTCTTAGTCAAGTTGCTGTGTGGATGATTGATTGGGATAAGAGAATATGATATCCATGGTTATCTCCATGCGAAAACGTGATCAAAATTGATAGATTACCATGCGATCAACTTTGGTATAATCCATGAGCTCCTTAACACGATATGAGAAAACTATCGATTTAAATAGAGTTAGATGAGAAATGAGTTGGGTTAATTGCTTGTAAATTTTGGTTACAATGGTATGAATACACTGAATTAAACCAGGTATATTTCTATATCACCGAGCAAGCACATTACTCGACAATATATTCCACAGAACCGAATGTACCGAGGCAACTTTCGACATTGAATCGAATAGACTTGGAGTTGGAAATTTGGGGGGAATGTTTATTTTGCTGATTATTGGTTCATTTATAGCGCTTATGGTTCATTACGGTGAGGTAAGGAAAGCCTTCATACGGCGTTATGCCAGTCATTAAAATTGTGTTTTTTATTTCTTTGATCTAAATTTTTGTAAGATACTACAATCATATGTACCGGAGCTAATTAAAGCAGTTTAAATAGTAAACTTTTAAACTCATGGCATTTACGTCATTACGTGATGTCAGAGCCTTAAACCCATAACCCAGCGGATTGATTATTTTTTCTTAATTATTGGAACATCACAATCATACACAACTCACTGCAATAGCTCTGGTAACCTGATGGTAAACGAGGTGATCTGACGATTGCCCGTGTGTTAATCCTTTGGTTTCACATACACGGGGATAAACACGAATATCCTACTCAGGTAATGTGGTCGCGGAGGCGAAAGCTGAAGTATTTCCGAAATAAAAGCGAGAAGAAAGAGACGAAGGATGACCTTGTGAGCGAGATGAGAAGGAAGAGAGAACTTGAGAAAAAAGAACTCAGTCAGCAAATAGAAGAGTGGGAAGGCGGCTACGATTACTGGGTTAACAGGTGGGAAGTATTTTCTTTCAGCCCCACTTTCGTTTCATGCAAGCGAATACGCCATTGCGTTTACTTCTCCCAAAACCTTATTATTTACAATACAACTTTTTTGTTCGTTTTGTTTATAGGATAAAGTTTGGTATCTAAAACGGGCTTATCACTCAAACCGGTGTTTGTTTAGATAGTATTAAGTATCGGTCACGTGAAAGATTCGGTTATACGACGGTACAAATCTTTTGAAGAATATATTACAACTCCATGCGTTGGGTTTCGTATGTAAATGAAATAACTATCCCAATGGTAACACCTGCATTTCATTATATCTCGATGGGTTCACCTGCATTTGTTTTGTAGAACTGATCACATCAACAAGACGCTGGAAACAATTGACGAACAAAGTAGACATCACCAAAGAAAAATCACAGGCGGGGAAGGTATCACCTATTCTGGTGTTGAATATTCGATTTTAATAATCACTAGGCCGCTTATTACCACAGGCAATCGTTCAATTACCTTGTGACAATTGGCAGTTTTCTGGTTGTAATGCAATGTGATAAATAAGTTTAAGTACGAAGGATAGATTGGGATATTTACGTTTGTCTCCGTCAATGGTTAAACGTAAGGTGCATGATTACACAGACAATCGACAGATTACCTCGTGAATACGTAGAGGATACTTCACACACGGACAACATACGCGGAGTGCATTGTCATTAAAACAACAACTAACTATAGACCAGTTGTGAAACTTTTCGATTGAGTGTTGACGCATTAACCCACCAATTTATTCGGCGGACGCCTCGGACGCACACGAATTTCGTTTAAACGATGTATCGACTCACAATCCAAATAGCTAAGAATAAGCAAAGCTTCGAAACATCCTGAACGATTTGTATCCACAGCTGGGGAGTCGAATGACGAGGATGAGACGATGTTTACGTGGTGGAGCCAAGCTTACCGCAACATGACGCAAGCTATATCCGGTCGCGCGCATAAGGAAGCAGAGCTCCATAGAGACGATGGTGATTATAGTTTTTGATCAGTTTCAGTTTCGAATCCATAAGGGGATCGTCACTGACACCATCTTTGGTATGTAAGTCAATGTATATATCCGCCACGTTAACTATTCGGCCACACGACCGTACATGGCGATTGTATGTTACAGGTCCCAGCTTTTATTTGAGAATATCTGGCCTCTCGCTTGAACAAAAATAGTATGCAAAAATAGTATGCTGTGTGTGTAATCAAAATAGTATGCTGTGTGTACAGGATACGATTGCTTTAACTTTTGGTTACATATTTTCACTCAATAATGGTGATAGTTTTAAGAGCCGTACTCACATAAGCAATATTTAATAATATTTGAATGCTTTCTAGAGAATTATATTCACATTTGATACATAATGCTGTTGTACGTAGATATAAATGAATCAACCATTCACGTAATGCATTAGCTATAGGGTTTCGAGTGTTAAAACATATTCTCCTTTGGGTAGTTAGTTTAGTTTATTTTTTGCTTCCACGATGAAAACACGAAGCGGGACTATCGGTAAAAATTTGGAAAACGGAAAAAAAACGGCAAAACGACAGTCGTTAGAACACGTCTAAAAAAAGAAATAAACTATTAAAATTCTGTATAATTTGACGTGGCCGCTAAACCCAAAATATATGGGAAATCTTTAGATTATCTCGTGACCCGACTGGTTTAGGGTTACGACATAATGTAACATGATTAATATTTAGTTTTAGAGGTTGCGAGTACATCCGAAGAAAACACCAAATCACCTGACGACTTATCAGGTGATTCAACTTATTTTAAGCCTGTGGTGTATTGGTGTGGAAACTTTGACTGAATTTTTATGAAAATATTGTTTTCTGTCCCAAGTTAAAAACACGCAAAAGTTGCCAAGATATATACAAATTCGAAATCTATTCAACAGAGGGATCGCGGCTTTAAGGCGGCTAATTTTTTATTTATAATACTTTAGGAACCGATAATAATATTGATAAATAGAAAGAACTTTTTTATGCATTGGACTTATCAAATGGCTTCCATGACTACGACATTTTTTTGTCGGAGAAATATTGTGAAAATTTATTAATGACTTTTTGTTTTTGGAGCAATTTAAGCTTCAACTCGAGTGTAAACGTAACATTAATTTTTAGAACATGAAGACATTAGCACGATTTGCCCTCCTGAGTTTCAAGACCAAACCACAACTGAACCCGAGATCCAAAACTCCGCTCATATGTCGTCATCAAAACATGACGTAACAGCAACACCACCAGTAAACGACGTAGTGAAGACAGCAACAGCAGTTGAGCCAAAAGCAAAGAAGCCAATAAATCGCCTCGGTAGAATGCTTAGCTTCAAAGCTAGCAAGAATTACCAAAATGTTTAAAATGTATATGTTTGGAAAAAATAAAAATGTTTTAATTGTGCGAACTGTAAATATGTTGTGGACAATCATGCGTTTAAGAACAAGTTTAGCATTCAAATGGGCTGCATTGGCGCCTCCGCTGAAGAGACTACACCACACTACTCAGCACTAAACTTTAATCAAGAGACAACGGCGAGTTTGAACTTACGCATTGCCCTCAACGATGCACCAATACGAGCACAGTTATCACGTTACACGTGTATTTTTCATAACGTGACAAACAGACGTGTGCGTCAGGTTTCTTAAGGGGTTGAACCATTCTATTGATTGTGTAATAAATTGCTTGCAATTGAAGCAAGTTATTATTGGGTTTTCATCTATCCAAACTGAACCCATAAATATTTTCCAATTAACATCCCGAAAAGATAAATTTAAATATTTTACCTTCTTTGAAACATCTTCCGTGTAGGTTGGAGTCAGGACCGTGCGTTTCACATCGTACGAGCCGCTAACAGAGGCTTCAACACCTCTTGGAATATACGCGCGGCTTGCGTTGTCCACATTCTCGGCATTTTCAGCGCAGATTATTCTCTAATGGGCGACATTTTGGACTGGAAAGAATTTTTCACTTTTATTTTTAATTAAGTTAAAGATCTGTAACTGAGAAAATAACAAAGATCAAATAACTGAGAAATAACAAATGGACTCACAATAATCCAATTTATCTCGGAAACATCCCACAATAATCCAATTTATCTCGGAAACATTGGAAACATCCCCAAATATAAAACACGTCAATCAAAACAGATTTGAATACCTCATGATACATCTAAACTATTTTGTATCTTTTTTTTTAAACAAAAGGAAAAATACCAATTGCGGTAAATTTTTTAGATGTGTTATCTTATAAGTCCTCTTTTCATTTTTTTCGGCGTCGGTTAAAGCGATAGTTTACTACTAGAAACAACTATTCACTTTATATTAAAGGCAATTGTTGTTGTGTAAGATAAACTAGGAAATAATATTGGAACCCATAATAACCCGATTTATCACGGAAAATCACTTAACATACACGTAGATATAAAAAACACAGTTACCCCTTTCCTTTTCTTTAGATGTCGCAAAACAAAATATATCGGCCACAAAGTCGAATAAGAGTTTTCGGTCGATATTTAAGTTTTCCACCTAACTCATATACGATAACAGCTCTTAAAAGTTCAACTTGTTTGTTTGCATTGTGTTTTTACATGTTTCTCTATTTTGTATTTATACGGTGTGACATGGGTGTCTTGTCAATTCGAAACCATATAGATGAATTTATTTAATTGAACTAAAACTATAAAGCGCCAAGAACGTGTTTACCACCATCTTTTTTGAAGCACATTTTGACTTTAGCCTACAATGTCTTATCTCCGTGAGCTTGCATTGTGCGTTGATTACAACGTGATAGTCTCGGGATTGACGCTTATAATAATTGCCTGTTGCTGTTTTCGTGGCAGCTCAAATCCGTTAGACTTTAACACCCATTTCTGATATATTGCTGTTAGAGTGCTATGTTTTGAGTTACTGGTATTAATGGAATATACTGCTTATTGAGAATACAAGCAGTTTATATAGATCGTTACAGGTTATTGAGAATCCTGTCTAAAAGTGTCACAAGTGAAGACAACATAGAACCAGTAGTGCAGCAGTGAAGTTTTTATTATTTTTCCTTTCTAGATAAGACGTAGTGGGAAAAGATTTAAATTTATTTCTTAGGATAGAATAGGATAATCATGTTTAGCCCAGTGAATGGAAAAACCATGCGGGTTAACTCACGTGCAATCGTCAGATCACCTTGCGCCCATGCACCGTCGGGTTACCGGAGCTATTGCAGTGTGTTTAATAATTGAGACTTTTTTTCAATTTGGTAGAACCCATTATTCCGCTGGGTTCAGGCAATGTCCGTTAATTGCCTTGGCAATGACACAACCGACTAGCAGCGACCAGTTTCAAAACTGCAACCTTTCAACCAAAACGCGTCGCACTAAACCACCAGACTAACCGGCCGCTCTTTTTAACATTGTTGTTGCAACCAAGTCCCAAGAAGATATAACTTTCTATCCAGCGTTCTGGACGAAACTAAGTTCGAAATGGGAGGGGCAGACACACCAATTGTACAACTGCACAGACGACCACACCAAGCAACCGATTTCGTGTGTTCAGTGGAAAAATTAGAAATGCCCCAAATGGCCAAGCAAAAACAGAATTCGTCACACAAATCGAGGTAATGTTTAATCTTTTGGCCAGCGGTCTTAGATTTCCCCAAATTCATCTAAACCAAACGCAGCTTAATCGGAAATACGACAAAATATATATATATATATATTTTACAGTCTACACAGAAACGTATTCCAATGGACATCAAATAAAAATATTAAAAGAATAAGCAAAAATAAATTACCCCTTAATCATAAAATACCCAAAGCCCATTTTAATAACGCCAAAAGAAACAAACGATTCCTTTACAAAATAGAGCAGAATGCCTAACATTTGGGCGACTGGTATAGAAATAAAATGTGAACACAATATCGAAACGACAACATCAAGCATATACTCGCGTAATGTTCGACAACAAAACCAATAATTAACAAAATATAAAAAATAACAAACACAGCAAACAGAACACCACGCTCATAACGAAATCGATATTATTATAGAACCAAACACCATTCGTAACGAAGCTGGTTCTTATGTTTAAAGCTGAAATTATCAAAGAAAAACAACAACGAAAGTTTAGAAACAAAGACATAGAAAGCAAAAATAAATTTAAAAGACGTATACTCTATGTCATATACACGAAAATCAAAAAGATAATATTAATCCGTGAATGTACTTAAGAGGCAAAAAATAACATCTTATGCAAAATTATGCAATTTCAACATCTTTTTTATTTATTTTTTTAATTTTATATTTATTTTTTTATTTTTATATTTTAACAACAAGGCAACGGTTATTTCTATGTTGATATTATATAAAAAAAATAATATATAAATATTATTATAACTATTTTGTTGTGCCTTTTTTCAAACCCCTCACCCCCAAAAAAAACAGTGCCAAAGTTTTTGAATGCCGCTAAGTCTGTGTTTCTTCGGATAGGATTGACCAATCATAATCCACAGTAGCTGCGCTGAGGGATGAGCGAACGCAGATAAAAATCAAATTTCACAGTTGAAAAAGAAAATTTCACAACTGAAAATGATCGAATTGCAAATGGATGCTCAAGAAATCTAGAATCAACAACGATCAGGCTGAACAGGTTGGTCATCTGAATATGGCGCGAAACAACCAAGTACAATTCCAGGTATGCTTGTTTGACAGATACTTATATTGTTCTTCAATACTTAAAAATAACAAAATCTTAAGCGCTACTTGTATTATAAAGCGATTACAAAAAGTCGTTCTTGCACAACTGACAAATTTTACTTAATTTCTTATAGCTGGTTATTGTGTTAAAGCTATATCAATTGTGAACTACATAAATAATTTTTAATTGGATAAATTTATATAAAAAATGACACATAAAGAGTAAAAACCACGTGTGGTGTAGTTAAAATACCCTTTTTGGGTTGGATTACATTTCAATTAAACTATGTTTGGGTTAAATATTTACAGAGTTGAGAAGCGTTGTTTGATAATAACGAAAAATTAACCACGAATGGTTAGATATTTAATGTGGGTAACACATTTTACGTTGAATTTTGAGATTTTTTAAAGTAAATGATGTGTTAACAGTTTCAGTTCCGGTTCAGGTTTTATTCATATTTGAATTATCAGTTTAAGTTGCGGTTATGGTTTATACGATTTTAGGAAAATTTACTTCGTGTTCTGTTTTGGTCGGTGTAGTTAAAACACTTAATTCATATATTTTATAACGTGTTTTTTTGTAAATAAGAAATTTTGGTTGCTATGAAAATCTTGGTTGTTATAGAAATTTTGGTTGCTATAGAAATTTTGGTTGCTGTAGAAAATTTTGTTAAACGTTTAAAGGACTTTTTCGTTTCTAGGGAAATATTCGTTAACCTTTGCTAAGGACTTTTTCGTTGCTAGGGACTTATCCGTTATTATGAAATTTTCGGTGCTAGAGAAATTTTGGTTAGTATTTAAATCTTAGTTGCTATGAAAATCTTGGTTGCTATGGAAATTTTGGTTGCTATGGAAAATTTTGTTAAACATTTTAAATGACTTTTTTGTTGCTAGGGACTCATCCGTTACTTTAAAATTTTCATTGCTTGTGAAAATGTGGTTGGTAATTAATTTTTTAATTATCGATTTTATAGGATTTTTCGTTGTTAAGAAATTTTTATTTGGTAGTGAAATTTTGGTTGCAAGGGAAATTTTGGTTTGTATGCACATTTTTATTAATCGATTCCAATGGATTTTTTGTTGCTAAAGACTTTTTATTTTGTACTGAAATATTGGTTGCTACGGACATTTTTGTTTACCGTTGCTTAGGAATCTTTCGTTGATAGGGATTTTTTTTGCGATGGAAATCTTGGATACTACGGAAATTTTGGTTGCTATGGAAATGTTGGTTTCTATGAAAATCTTGGATGCAATGGAAATTTTGGTTGCTACAGAATATTTAGTTTTTATGGAAATCTCGTTGCTATGGCCGTTTTGGTTGCTATGAAATTTTGGTTGCTAGGGAAAATTTTGTTGGCCGTTGCTAAGGACTTTTTCGTTGCTAGGTAAACTTTTCTAGCTAGGAAAATTTTCGTTGACTCTCGGTAATTAGTTTTTGCGT
>CH002171.1:235228-251363 GCA_000149265.1 Ciona savignyi | reverse complement strand
TTCGTTTCGCTTTCATTGTTTACGCGCAAATGTTTTTTTAAATTATTATGGGACGGTGACTGATCCAAGTTTTATATACTGTGCGGTCGAAAAGCAATTTCTCCATTCACCTATTCTATGCAAAATATTCGAGCAAAATCGAGCTATATTTAGAGGCAGACGCCATTTTGCCACATGTCCTTGTTTAACTACAAAGTATTATAATGAACGAACACTTATTAATTGTATGCACAGCACTGCGATTGCAAAGATCTTGGTGGTAGTTAAGTACACTTGTATGGAAACACACATGCTTTTCTATTACGCAGGGTGCTTTAAGCAACCCGTGCTCTCAGTCGGGTTCCCGTTTAGCATAAGTTAAACGGTTAAACCATCCGTTTGAATACTCTGGGTCTGAGCGACAGAAGAAAAGCGTATTTTTTGGCAATCCAATATCGCTCAAACAAGTATCACGCCGAGACATGTTGTGAAATTACCAAAAACATTAAGCATATTTAAGACCGTGATTTATATAAGCCCGTGGTCTTACGTCATTTCGTGGCCTTGATTCTAGCCCACGGCATTTGATCTCCTGGCTGGAATCTCTTGAGAAATTCTGCTGTGAAAGATGGCGTTATAGGCTTCTGTGCGAGGCGATTATACCAATGAAGACTCACGAAGTTGTATTTCTGGTCCGCTGCCATCGCCTGCGCTGTCACGTGCTTCATGTGACCCATTATCGAATTCGGTGCTAGGGAGAGTTGATTGCGAAACGCCGCTAGACCGGGGGTGGGTAGAAAGGGGATAATCGGAGCCATTGATGTTTGCGGTAGGGTGAAGGGCTGGGGCAAGTGGGGTATAGGGTATCCCCCGAAATTGAGACTCGGTTCAAGATGGCTGCGGCCTGGTGGAAAGTGCAGGGAGGAGAAGGGAGGAGGTATAGTGTGGTTGGCCGGGTTTGGGAGCCAGAAACTCGGCGAAGTCAAAGAGCTTGCAGTCGATGACGGGGATGGGAACGGCTGCTTCGATTGCTGAGTAAGCTGCAAGTTAAGATGAAGTTTAAATGCTGAAACAGTTTTAAGAGAAAAGAGAATCGAAATTTCGAGAATCCGACCTCGCTCGAGCTGCTGCGTCTTTGGCTCGCCAATTTCGCTTTGAGGCTCTCGTCGTCGTCGTGCGCGGGGGCGAATGATGACGTGGACGCCGGATATGACGTCATGGTGTCGGTGTCGTGGCTTTGACTCCGCTTGAAGAGTCGTCGGCGAATTTGCGAAGCTGTGACGAGAAAGTTCTTCAGTTATCTGCTGCATGCGAGACGTGCTGTGGTTTCACCATAAATAAGTTGACATTGTTATTGTTTCAGGTTTTTTCCCAGCCCCAACTGTTGTGCATGTTTTTATTTTTCGTTTTATTAAAAAATCTACCACAAACGGATTTATTTCCTTGTATAACAAGAATAAATACATTAAAAAGTATAAAACAGGAAACTGTGTAAACAGTTTAAACAGTTTTAAATTTCGGGGTAATTAATTCAAATATTGCAAATTTTTTTCTTTACAAAAACAATGTAAAGTTGCAACGCAATAGTAACAATAATATTTGCCTTGAAAATAAACAAGCAAATACAAACTGAAATTGGTATTAATCCCGCATACTTAAGCTTTTAATTTGGGCACAAAAAACGAACATACAACATTGCTAATTGTTAGGTCTAAAACAACTCCAGAATTAGAAAAAAGTGAAGAATAAAAATGCAAATGTGTTTCAAAGATTCATGAAAAATATTTACAAAAATTTGATTTTTTTTTTTCTGAAATGTACAAAAATATTTCAGACCAGCATTTATAAAAAGCAGATAAGTTATGTTTTAACCAAATTTTGACTTATTTTTTAAACTATATTGATTAAAATCGAGCAATAAATGAAAATGTATAAATCTTGATTCTAGAAAGTAAGTTATTACAACTAAGGACGTTAATTCCAGGAGCAATATTCAAATTCCATTTGAATAAACAATTATATGGAATCATATTTTAATTCTACCAATTTTTATTCAAATTAAAAAGGAGCATTTTTTAGTTAACAGTGATGATGATAATTATAATTAAAAAATACAATTATTTTAATAAACATTTTCTTACTCAAATTAAAACGAAACCGTTTGTGTTCAATCTTTAGGTATATTTTAAAGCAATTAGAAATTTTAGATTTGAAATTACTGATTCTAGGATAAATTATAAAACCAAACTAATTGGAAGAAGCATATCCCTTTTTACAAAATGGCGCTAAGATGTGTATCATTTCGTCTAAGGCCCGTGGGTATTAAACCAATATTAATCTTAACATTAAGGAATTTTGGTAAAACCTGTGTTATTAAATTTTTTTTTACAACCAAAATGCTGAACTTTAGCGAAATGTTGAACTTTAGCGGAATGTTGAACTTTAGCGGAAGTAAAAAACACTTTAGCGGAAAGTAAAACTTTACAATGTTGAATTTTAGCGGAATTAAAATTGGCCTGTATCAAGGCTAATCACTACACGTCTTCTTTCCGTGGTACAAAACACAAACTCCCTATTTCCCACTCTTTATTCACTAGTTCTTTAATGCTCCATTTGTGCTCAATAACCCATCAAATAAACATACCTTTATGCACTGGCGGCAGGAGTCGATAGACTCTGTAAGGCTCGCTTATATCCAATCTGCTTCGCTCCGGTATCTCTTGTATGTCAGGCATCTTATTCAGAGCGCATCTTAGTCTGGTTTTCCAAACGATCGGTTCAGGCTTGTCAACCCCTGCCCTATACCTTCCACTATGCTTGGCCCAAGCCTGCAAAAAAGTTTGTTAATATCAAGCCGTTTCTCCTTTTTTAAGGTCACCAACAAAACAATTTTGGCACGCGACCCAGGACTTATTAATTAAGATAAACAAAAATTTCGAAACCTACGTAAGCTAGTATTCAGTTATATAACCAAATTGCTAGTTCGATTGCGCGGCCCATGCAGAAGGATTAAGTTATATGTGTAATTAACAAAATACGCTCGTCAATTTTGTTATATAATAAATAAGTTTAGTTATTTTTTTACTCCTTCCTTACATTAAAGAATAGTTGCATGAATATCTTAAGTTTTCAAAATAGGGTGAAATACAAATACTATAGTAGTTAAAACACGTCAGTTAATGCATACGGTATAACTAAGAAAAAATCGTTAAAAAACTTAAATTATAAAACGAAATTCAAGTAAAAAAATAAGTTTGACTTTTCGTTTGTCTATTTTTGTTAGGACGTCTTAAATAGGAGGCATTCTAAAATATAATTCTTGTTTAACAATTGGACAGGCGTTAAAGCGATTTTATGGAGTACAAGAATTTTATTATCAGCAATTACTAAATAAATCCAAAATAAATCTGATTAAATAAATCTGTGCTGGGCATATATAAGATATTGTTTATAAATTACATAAAATTTGTTTAAATATATGTTGGAGAAAAAATTAACCAATTTGATAATAAATGTAAAAAAATAAAAATAAACTAATGTGTGTATTTAACGATATAAATGAAATAGTTTTCAATATAATGTTTTCAGTAACGGTGCAACGCCTGTTTTAAATATCTGACCAAAGAGTTTTCCCAACAAATGTTTTCCTGAAAACATGTTCAAGCTTAAATTAAAGTCTAAACATATTAAAATCCAAATAATAGCTGTATTGAAAACCTAAAAGACGGAAGCGGCAAAATACAAGAGCTCAGCTTTGCATTAATTACGCGAGTCGTGCACAAAATGGCCGCCCAGTCGAAAAACACGCGAATTTTACTGCAAAAGCCTGCGAATGCGGAATATTATTAGACTTTATGAATTTGCAAATAGAACTGTTTTAGTCTAGCTATCACAACATGCGTAAACGATTGATATGGTAAAAAAGAAGTTTAACCTTTTAAATACCAACGGTTATGGGTACAGAGTTGGGCTTGATTTTTTTTACCGAGCCAAGTTTCGAATCCATGATGGGCTCGTCACTCGGACCTTTTTTGGATAAGAGTATTTTTTGTATTAACCATTCGGCCACACGACCGGGTGGGGTAAGTGCTGGGGGGAGAGAGACGTGTAGCGGTGGGAATACATAATGCTATGACCACGAAATTTGAAAATGTAGCGACCAGTTACTCCAGAGGACTCGACTAGTTAATGTAGCGACCAGTTATTCAAAGGACTCGACTAGTTAATGTAGCGACCAGTTATTCCAGAGGACTCGACTAGTTAATGTAGCGACCAGTTACTCCAGAGGACTCGACTTATTAATGTAGCGACCAGTTACTCCAGAGGACTCACCATAAAAATCTTCGAATCCTCCTCCAAATTGTAATCCTGTCTTCCCGCATGTTTCCACGGCATTCGGAAGATCGATTTCTCGCCGTTTTCCCATTCTAATCCGGGGATGGTACCGCTGTGGAAGGGAATAGGAGTGGTTGATGCGACCGGATGATTTAAATCTGAATTCCAGTGGTTACAACCACAATAAATTAATCTATGTCTATCCTAACATAACTGTTTAAGAATTGGCGTTTATATCTTTAACCTTGCTTAACTCCGACCCTATAACATGTCAAAGTTATTTTTTATTTTGATATTTTAATCGCCAATTTTATTTCTACCTGAGTACGAACTTGCTGCTAATACGCAAAGCAAGATATCGAAAAAAACAAGTTAAATAAACCGTTTTTTTAATAATTTTCTTTAGATTCTGTTAAAAACTATTTTTTATTGGAATCCGAAATAATAGAATCTGAAAATAAATCTGAAAGGAAACTGCGAGTCGTTTAAGTTCTATACCGGGTGACCTTAGCATACTTAATGTACTTGCGGTCAATGCCTCTCACTTGACATCGGAAAAACATACGCTCTTGCGGGCCGTCGGGCGGGTGTTTGTTTACTTAAACTGCTCCAACAATTAATCGCCAGTCAAAGTATAAGAAAATGGTCAATATTGCGAACTTTTAAGCATGTATGTGTTGACCCAACCTAGATCTGACGGTGGTAGGCAAAATATGGTCAAAGCGAAATCATTAAAGTACAAAATTTAATACCCTCGCTACACTAAGATCAGTTGTTTAGTTGAAATCGTTTCCACACTTTAGTATGTAATAAAAAGTATATAGAAATCAGTTAGACTTGATCCAGTGTAACCGACATGGTTAAGGAATGATTAACTATGGAAAGCCTGGAGCAGAACCTTCATGGGTTCAAAACCAGGCCGGTCCAACAAAACTGCAATCATATCATCCACATATTTCCTAGGTGAATCATGCCTTACCTTTCAATCATTTTGATCAGCCAAGTTCGCAATCTATCTCTGTACTCAGGCGCGAAGCTTTCATTCGCTATGTCTCTTCGTTCGTCGCTATCCATTGCAATTAAACCTAACACGCTAACTTATTCAACTGCTGAAAAGGTAGGATTAACGTTATAGCTTAACCTCTAATTGCTACATTACTAAAAAAGCGTCACCATACTGTAAAATATAGACATAACGTAAATTCCTGATCGATAAAAGGAATTTTCAATTATACAAATCGAAAATGAAAACCCGCTATATCTCTATGCATTTAGGTTAATGTGTTATCAGATAACTAAACAATAGAAAAATAAACAATAATGTTTGTATTTTGCATTATTTTCCCAGACGGGTACTAAATCGTAAGTTACTTCGGCACGGTACACGTAAACCTGATAACCGTCTAAACGTTATCAGCTAATTTTAAACACCGTTTCTTTTTTCTGGCTTTTTACTTTTATCGCTTGCTATCTTGTTTATTGGCCTGCACGTTTTACTCCTCGTCCATGCCAACTATTCGACAGTTTAGTGGAAAATGTTTTTGCTTAATTTTGCCCAAATTCGGCGTCGCGAGCACTTATCCATCGATGAATAGCGATTGTTACGTGTCATTGTCTCCGATTATGACAACATAGTACCAGGAATGAAGAAAGCGCGATGGCGTGATGTTGTATATTCGATAGCGGGAAGGAAGCGTCTGCAATCAGACCGCGATTACAAAGCTGATTCACGTAAAACCGCGGGAATTATTTTTCGTGGAATTATTTCGAGTTTTTTCTCAAACTAAGGAAACGAGTCGCTGGGAAAGTGCCAACAGTTAAGTTGGTGCAAGGTCCTGCGCAATAGAAATTCGGTCAAGTCCCGAAAACTTTCACGAAATTGCTGAACTTTTCAGCCGAAGCTGATTTTGATGAGGTTGTTTAAACTCATCAATGGGCGCAGTAGGGAAACGGCTCAAACAACGGAAGTAATTAGTTATGCTTGAAATGGTAAACGCTCCTGTGCAAATACAGTTGTCGGACGATTTCATAATAATCGCTAATTGGCGTCGCAGGCCCGAAGTTATTTTATCTGCTTTGGTCGTTTTGGAAATCCATTTGGGCAAGAAAATATATGACGGCCATTTAATTTCTTTTCGGTTTTGACATGATTAACCTCAACTTGTTTGTATTGTGTATTTGGTCGAATCTATTCTTAACCATTTCTTAGTTTATTGCATTACCGCAGATGACTATAATGATTACTCCCCCACGCTCTCGACATTCCTACATTCCCCGCTCCATATAATTGCTTTATAGTTCGTGTTTGTTTGCCTCAAGAGTGTTTTTAAAATCGAACTTACTAAAATGGGAAGACACAGCAGCCCTAGTAACTACATAAAATCAACAAGAGAAAAACGCCTTAAAAATTAACAAAATGAAATAATTATTTCAAAACCGAATTAACCCAGCTTAACTGTTTTGTTCATGGAAAACAATTATAAATCCGAGATTCTTGGGCTGCTTTATTCAAACTCACTATATACGGGAAGATCTACGACTTATAGACAACTTTCGCTTTAAAATGACATCCCCATATTGAAACTGAACTTTCGACCTGTATTGTTTGACCCGCTGATCGGTTCTGGTTTGTTGAAATGAAGACGTTTTGCTTTTAAACCGCATTTGTGTATTTTTAGCTCAATCGTGTTCTGAGACTTCTTCACACGAGCAATCACGAGATTGGATCGAGCGTTGGTCAATAATAGTAATATCTCTCCACGCCGTTGTGATGTCATTTTGCGCTTTATAATCGCGACGCAGTAAAATTTTTGCCAGGGTTCGGTTTATGCGAGTGTTCAGAGTGTCAATTTTTAGCGTGCGTAACTTTTGCGTGGCCTATTTTTTGCGTCGCGTATTTTTGTTGCGTCCTATTTTAGTGCATTCCTCGTGGTCGACAAAAATGCCACGCATACGCACTCGAAAACGTTTTACATAAAATCCCCTCGTTTTAAAAAGGGCATGCTCAAACACACAAGATAAATCCGCTAAGAAATCTCGCCAAACCAGGTATTGTTACATGTTTTATCTTTATACGTGTTTTTGGTGCGTACGCTGATTGCTTGAGGAACCATGTAACAGTATCACCGTCACTGGAAGCTATAACGAGCTAATCTAAGTTTTAAATTAGAACCAAACCATGTACCGGCCATTGCTAAAGATCAACCTTGATAGAATTGTTAACCGCACACTTATAGGTCGAGACCGTTTCTAATCCACGATTTGCCTATCACGTTATTGCTATTTCCGATCATCGATAAAATAAGCATTTGAAATTTCCGATGTGAAAGCGGAAGAAAATCTGCTACATTATTGGCAATAAAGGGCACGAGTATAAGTCACGAGGAGCCAATTAGAATAACGATGTGTTTCCTGCTTGTAGAGAATCCTAGGTGCCGCGTATGCATGCCGTGCATCGAATTATGACGTCACAGTGAAACAGAGCACGCTCGCGGCCATTGTTCTCACACATTTAGATCGAACCGGAAACAGTCGGACGTCACAATTAAGTTTTTCTAGCATGACGACTTTCCTGTTTGGGCTTTGTTTTTATTTCTTACGTCATAGACTAGCCGAATAAACCTCTATTATTAAACCTGGAACTTTACCGGCGAGACAATAAAAGCCGCGATGTTTTCCAAAATGCATGTGAGTTGTATTTATAGCTCAGCGTGGACTCAAGCCGCCCACAATTGCAACCAGGTCGCATTTTACCGGGTTAACTTTCGAACCAACGGTGGGCGCGTCATTGAACCCGTTTTAATACAGAATTGGTATATGTATCTGTTCTCTTTGGTATATGTACCTGTTCTCTTTGTACGGTCGTGTGGCTGAATGGTTAACGCGACCGATACAGATATCTACACCTGTAAAAAAGCGGTCCGAGTAACGATCCAATCATGGGTTCGAAACTTGGCTCAGTAAAAAAAATATGTATCTGTTTGTACGGTAGTGTGGCGAAATGGTAAATACACCTAACTGTAAACAAAAAACGGTGTTAGGGAAAAGTCCGCGTTGGGTTACAAACTAAGCTCGGTCATAAAATAAGTATCTGTTACCTGGACCATTCAGCCACTTTTTTGGTAATCTAAATAACTGAAGTGGAAGAAATTAAAGCTTACACGTTCGAATTAACGGCATTCTAAATGCCACAATACAAATCAATTAATACTTTATATATAGTTGATAAAATGTAAATTAGTTGGTTGGTGCATAGCACACCGTGGTAAAAATCTACGAATTCGTTCTTCGCATTAAAATACGCGCTTTCTGAAAATCGCGCTTAAAACCAGCGTCATATGATCACGGCACCTCGCCCCAATGTCTCTAAGCTTGTAGGACTGAAGTTGATGTTCGTTTCTCCATATTTGATTTCGGTGAAAATTAGAAAGGAAATCCCGGTTTGAACAAGAATAGTCGTCGGCGCGATATTTCGGTGGCAACTTTGCACGGACTGTTGGAAGGTGTTACGTTACAGCGATTAAACTCTGTTTCGGTCTTAGTATAGTGTGAAGATATCGGCTTTGATAATGTGCGAAAAAAATAACGAATTTCACGATTCTTTGCGGCGCCGTTGGCTTCTACCCATTTATATCGCGTTCACTAACATTCTTGAAAGTTTTACCTCGATTAAACAAGTCAGTCGGACAAAATGCATCGCCTTTTTTATGAGCGGGATAGGGGGTATGGGTAGGGTATATGCTGCGATTGTTTAAACATTTTGTTGAGTTTCTTAGCTTAAATATTATGTAATGAAGTTTAGTGAAAAAACGGTGTTGGTCTGGATTAAAAAAATCACTAATCAAAGTCGAAATAAACTTATAAAAGTCGAAAAAACTAATAAAAGTCGAAAAAACTAATAAAAGTCGAAAAAACTAATAAAAGTGGAAAATACTAATAAAATGATTAAAATCAAACGGCCTCCTTATGGCAGTATGAATAAAACACTCTTCAAATTACTAACAGAATTTAAATGAAAGTACGATCGTGTGGCCGATTGGTTAACGCGACCGATACATATACAGACTTACATACAAAAAAACGGTCTTAGCAACTATCCCTCCATGTGTTCGAAACTAAAGTCGGTAAAAAAAAATTAATCTAAAGGAAATTGAAAAAACACCGCTGTCTAAATTATCACAAATATTACGACTCTTTACGTTATCGGTCCTTATTCAAATAGAATCTAAAAATATTGAATAATTAGAATGCAATGTTTAACGCTTGGAAATCAAATATAGATTGTATAATTGCACTCCGATAATAAGTTATAATCCGTGTGTTATTTATGGACAATTTCTGAACACGAGTTTAGATTCACCTTAATGCAACGTCATGTTTAAAAATTGTCCTATCACGGTGAACACGCGATATTTAGTGAGATCACCTTTAGATATGTTTTCCATGATTGACCTATATAGGTGAAATATGATGTTAACACTGTCAATGGTTTAACATATTTCTGTAGTACGCGAGTTACTTTCAATTGCCCCGGGCCTTTCGAGGAAACGGCTTTCATACTTTTCTTATGCAACAGAAGTCGTTTTCGTTTCGGCCGCGAACGAAAACGAAAAAGGAGAAATTTGCATTTAGCTTGTAGCTACCACGAGCGGCCGCGCTAATCTCGATTTCGAAAGGGCGCAGTTTTGCTGTTTATAATTCAAACTATAACGGAAGTTACGCTATTTGGAAGTTGCGCTATTTTATTTAAGAAAAAGACAATCTGACATTTTTGCGCTCAATTCGAATCGAAAATCAGATAATTGGTCGACGATATTTCACCCGAATCGACTTAAAATTAATCCCGAAACAATCACCATGGCGACCGAACCAAACATCGACGTTTCGCGCCACTCGAGCCGATTGTTATAGTTATCGTTACGTCATAATCCACCGTGAAATAAAAATATCCATTATCGCAGCGATGCTTCTCGAAACAAACAAACAGCTTCGACGAACCAAAAAATACGATTTAAAAACGAAAAATTTAAAAATATTTTTTAAAACCCCTCGTGGTTTCGAACCGTGGACCGATGGGTCTGCAACTAAATCCGCTGCTTAAACCTTTTATATTATGTTCGTTAAATTTAACCATTCCGCCACGCAAACGCCTACAGAATATTTATTATTAAAAATAACCAATCATTGCTCATTAGCGAATCCACGCGCAATTTCTTTGGAAACCACATTACCGCTAGATGGGGTTCTAGAGCACCGAATCGCGACAAACGTTTTATTTAAAAATAAACGATTTGGGAAATTTTTAAACGTGACCGACTCAACACAGTACTCTAAGAAACAGATATACTAACAACCATATAACGTGATAAAAAACCTGAATCAGTAAATGCAAAAAAACGTTTTTTTGTGTTGAAATTAGGCAACACTAAAAGGAGGGAAAGAGGGAAACTGCTCACTAAAATTACGAAAACTAACTTAAACCCTCTCCTAAACACTAATCTCGACCCAAGAACTAACCCTAACCCCATGTTTAAAACTAACTGCCCCAATCTTTATTTTAGTGTGCAGTTTTCCTTCTTTCCGTTTTCGCTCCCTTTAGTTTTCTCCGTCGAATTGATAAATTTAGCACACTGAAGTAAAATACTAAGATGCATAATATACTTGTTTGGTGACATTCACTTGATTTCCAGCAACATTTTACCCTCGCTTGGTCCCAAATATAAATAACACAACGAATCTTTATAATTTTAACGAAAAAACATGGGTTATGTAACGACAAAATATAAATAAATCAATGAATCTATGACGAAACAATGGGGAATTGTGACGACACAATCCGCATTGTGCCGGCACGTCATAAAGCCAAAATCGAAACTGAGAGTAGAAACTAATAATATCAGTGATTGAATCATATCCGTTGTCTTTGGGAATTTCGCAACGTCCCGTTATGACCAAGCATGTTAATTTAAATAACGTAACCCTTAGAGTAGGGTCATTATGCCCAACATGCACTTATCCTTGCCATTTTCCCTAAATCTAACTTCCGCCTGTATACATTCCCCGCTATAACGTGACGTTGCAAATTTTTCTTAAACGAAGGCCGTGCCCAAACGTATGACGTCATGATTACTCAGATTATATTGACGAGTTTTATCCAGTAATAAAAATGTACATGTGTATGTTTCTACCAAACGACTCATTACTTTAATCCAGGGGCATATCCAAATTTACAACGACCTTATTTTTAATAAGCTTAAGCCGGAACATACCGACCCTTAGCAAGAGTGACCTAAGGGCAAACTTAAAACCAATCAATCCACTATCAACTTCTAAGGATACCTGCTTATATTTTTAAATAATTTTGCTACCATCATCTCAGGGTATATATTAGCTGAAAAAATGTCTAATCTCACTATTACATTACATTAATATGCGCAGATTCACAGTAGCTAACGGGACCAGGAATTTATGCCATGGAAGGCCCATAATCTGACTATACCGAATGAAGTTTTTAAAACGTCCATGGTTAATTCACTTCCATCCTGCCACACAACCTACTTAACTAAAAACTGGTTACGCATTCAATGACTAATTAGTTGTGCAAAACGGTGAAAGGGAAACCGACTACACATAACAGCAATGACATGATTTCCTTTATACCGGAAGAAGAGAGCTTTCAACTACCTCGAAGGTGGGGGTGTTTTAACATAAACTCTGACAGTCACAAAAGTCAAAATTTTCCACGCTGCAACTAAACGTAGTGATTCTAAAACGGCTACTTTTTAACAAGAAAACAAAGTTCAACTAAAGTTAGTATTTACACACAAAAAGATGATTAACTTTGCTCAATCCAAATATGAATTACTTGGGTTAACAGTTAGCTAAGTCCGCTTTATCAAAATCGGAAATTTTTACTTTAAAAATAGTTCTTTCAATTTTACTAAAGCGGTATCAATTTCGAGGAATATACTAACTGGCGTAATTGCTTACAATATCGTTGGCAGTTAATTCTGTATCTCCACGTGTTTGGTCGTTTAAGAATGTTCTGGTTATATCTGCAGCTAACGAAGTACGATAGGCTATGAAGAACTAGTGCAGATGCATTCGAGAAAAAAACGAAATTGCGTTTTAACTGTCAATGATAATCTAAGAACGTACTGGTTTAATCCTTATACCGCTCGCTATAATTCGAAGTAGGTATTTCCAGTCGAATATGAAACCGCCAACCCACGCAAGATTACGACCGCGCGGCACTTGGCACCTCTCCATTAGAGTGAGATTAGTTCTCGCGGCAGTTTCGGTGGCGGCGACATCCTTTCTACAGATAAAGCCTGAACTTGCTGTTTCAGACCAGCGCTGCCACCCAGAAAGCAAATAGCGCGGTGATTTGGCCGCCGCCGAACACAATGAAACTGAAACACTTCGCGTTTGCGATCAAATAACAACCTTTGAAGCGACTTGGCGATTGATTTTTGCTGTTTCACTGCCAGTTATATGGAGCCACCATTCACCTGAGCGACACAATAACAAAAAATCGAAAAATCACCTTGACATTGGAAGATCATGTATATCGTTGCCACTCCCGCCGTAATAGAAGTGTTTTAAGAAAAACATTAAATACGGAAATGCCAACGCTAATTATTCACTGCGAACGCGCGATGGTGAAAGCAGTGGGTATTGTGACGTCACATAGGCATCGATAAAGTCGTGCCTTTTGTCGGTTTGCGGTTTTATCGGTCTGCGAGATGGCTTGTCTGGTGGCGGTTCGAATTGCCGTCGAGCGGCGATTTTGACACCTGCGATTCGAATGGGGCGAATTCTATTTGCGTCGCCCTGTCACAGGCAATGATCGGTGAGATATTTTGCGTCGTTTTGACGCCGAAGAGAACTCGGAAACGACGGTCTCACGCGCGGCCTGACTTCGACACCC
Source organism: Ciona savignyi (assembly GCA_000149265.1). Classification (NCBI taxonomy): domain Eukaryota; kingdom Metazoa; phylum Chordata; class Ascidiacea; order Phlebobranchia; family Cionidae; genus Ciona; species Ciona savignyi. The sequence goes on along the minus strand of CH002171.1, from coordinate 238,120 downwards.
CTTCCCCCATGTTTACACACAATCTAGACGAACCGAGAGGCAACAGGTCGCCTAATTTCTTGCGTAGACGATGCTCGGTTTGGCGTGAACGGGGAATAAAGATTGACAGCTTTAGGCGACAACCTCCAACCTCACATCACGGGAACTGCAACTGACTAGTTTTTCCTGACGTCATTTTTTCCAAACGGTTAGCTGTCCATATCCTACCGATACCAACAGTGAATTGTAGAAGTCACTTAATACCAAAACAAAGGTATTTGTTTAGGTTGGTTAAATGTGGTAAACGATATCTTACACCGGTACCACGTTTAGAAGTTCTAAAACGGTTAAAAACACGTTTAAAAGTTATAAAACGGTTAAAAAAAACAAGGTTAAAAGTTATAAAACGGTTAAAAAACTTACAAAGGGCATTCAGTATACCTTCCTTTCTTTATAAAGACAAACTAACTTGTCAAAATTGACAAGAAACCTGTTGAGGCGTATACTGCATTAATCTAACTGTATGATAAGACCGGACAATACCCTCGCTCTGTAAACTATTAATAGCCGAGGCGTAGACAAACAATTAAACACGTTATAAATGATCTTTCCCCCATGCCCACACATGAAACTGCAGCATAGGCGAATGAACTTGGCTAATTTAAGGGTCCAGGGGTATAATAATGTACAGAAAGCAGACAAACCGTCTGTGGGCTTTCGCGGGCTGAACAATGACATGTGTTGTAGCACAAGAGACGGCTCGTTGAAATTCAAAATGGCGTGCCGCGAGATACTGGACCGTTTGACCCTAGAGTATCGAAACTAAATTTCGGGTTTTGCTTCTTATTTCAACACGCAACTTTAGCGACATTTTTGAATTGACCCGATTTCTTCAAATTTCGCGGCCAATTTCGCGTAAACGCTCGTTTCGCTTTTATAAAACGCAATTGAAAAGTTGAGTCACACTGTGTATGCATGTTTTATTGCGTGTTCTCCAACAAGTTGAGTACCTTTTCAATTTATCGGGTGTCGTTAACGGATTCCCGTAAAAGTCGGTGAAATCGAAACCCGGTTTAATCATTGACAGAATGTTTGAATATACAGCGCCATTGTCCTATAAGGCTTTGTTCATACGATCCTTAGCAAGATTCGAAATGACCATTTTATTTCCGAAACTGCTGGTTAATTCCAGACAACAACAAAAATTATAATTTTGTTTTTGTTCACGCCAAGGCTGTTGCGTTGCTAGGACGTTTAAATAATGGTGAAATAAAACGAAAGTTCTTCTAAAATCTTCATAACGATTTTTTTTATGAAGAGTAAGTATAAAACATAAAAAATGACATCAAAACAAGAGATCTAATCTTCAAATTATATAAAGTCCATTATAAATTGTATGCTTGGTTATTAACGTCTCTAATAAACGCCAAATTATGTTTGTCAAATAAAACCTGACTTGTGAACTAATTAAACAGTAACATCTTCAAATTCTAGTTCATTAGGCATCGGTTTTTTCAGGAATGAAATAATAATTCGAATGTTGATACCCTAGGCCTAGGTATTTGATATCTAATGAAATATGGAAAGTGTAAACAAACAAAAAGTACATAACTGTCGGCATTAAAGTTCAAATCAGTGATGAACTGAAAGCTGTTTTGCAGCTTTTAGCTAGCAGTACGTACAAATTTATTCTCGTAAATCAGAAGTAAGGTTACATGAGAAAAAATGCACTAACAGCATCGCATGAATCAAAATCAAAATTGAATATCCATCGCTAACTACCCATAAACTAAAAAACGTACCAGCAAGGCCAAAATACAGCAGACTCCAAATGATTAACGACACCGATGCATAATATACCAACCGTACAATAACGGCCTTAGGGCAGAGCCCATTATAAGTTCAAAAGCCAAATAAAAATTCAAACTAATTGACCTTGGTTATAAGGACCAAAGTAAGAATATAAATTCAAAAACTCATACAACAAATGTAGTTTCACTACAGAAACTGTATTTGAAAGGATTGCATTATTACCTCATAAACTGTTCAATAACGTAACAAACATTCCGTTGGTTTGTTTTAGGGTAGAAATGACAAACCGACCAAATAGTTACCGAAAGTGTTTGCCAGTGTATCGCACCCAACGTTTCATTTTAAGGTTAAAAATACATTTTATTACCCGCAGCGGCAAATGCTATTCGATTCGCGGCCCGCTTGTTAAACAAATGTATTGTAAATCTGCTGGCCTGTCGTAAATTTGGCGGTAACTTATTACCAGTTATCCTGTATTTCCTACGAGTGTCTGACTGCTCGTAAACGTTATTCGACAGTCGGGCCGGTAAATATTGATCCGATTAAGTTTGCAGGTTGCTAGGCGGATGGTTTATGGCGCTTACTAATTTGAAATAGTTCAAGCAAGGGTATAACAACCGATCGGACGAAAGCGTTATGCGACGTTGCGATTTTTTTAACAGTTGAATGTTCGAACCCAAGATAAACCAAAAACGTTTTTGGTCCATAAGTGGAATATCTATGGTCGCGTTAACCATAAGGTTATAAACCATACCTTTCGACGTTATTAATTCATATTAATTGATTGTTATTTATTCATTTTATATGCCGATTTCTTAAATGAAAAACAATCATAGTTGTTTTACTTTTTTTTTAGTTTCTAACCAAACTCGCCATTAAGAGCGTTTTTGTATGTAAGTCTGTATATGCATCGGTCAAGTTAACCATTCAGCCACACAACCGTACAAAACGCCCATAGTTACGATCTCCAAATGAAAATTGAAACTCAGCCTGGTATTGGTGTGCTTTTAAGGAGTCTCGATCTCTATACCACGCGGGTCCATAACTAATTCAGTGTTTATGTGGTATCCTATATATAAGTCGATCTATTACGAAAAAGGA
>CH002171.1:208736-222747 GCA_000149265.1 Ciona savignyi | reverse complement strand
TATAAAGTGCAAGAACACAGCCAGTTTGTCCAACAGATTAGTCTGGTGGGTTAGTGTTTCGCCTTTCAGCCAAAGGTTACAGGTACAAAACTACTTGCTAGCTAGTCGGTTGTGTCTTTGGGCAAGGCACTTAACAGACATTTCCTGTACTTAGCTGATTAATGGGTCTTATTAATTTAAAGGGAGGGTGTTTTTAAAGAGGGGGGGGTGCGGAAGGAGGAAAACTATTACACTAAAATTAAGATTATATTGGAGTTAGTTTTAAACAAGGGGTTAGAGTTTAAGTTAGTTCTGGGGTTGAAATTAGTGTTTAGGGAAGGGTTTAAATTAGTTTCCGTAAATTTAGCGTGTAGTTTCTCTCCTTCCCACTTTCCCTCCTTTTGGTGTTGCCCCATGTTTAACGCTAACTCTAACGCCCTTATCTTTATTTGAGTGTTCAGTTTCCCTCCTTCCTACTTTCCCTCTTTAATTTCCCCACAAAGCAAGTTAGACTTCCACATAGAAGCGCTTTCCCATGCGCGAGATATCGAGGATACGAAAAAGGCAAATTGCATGCAAAACGTATTAGGCTAATGCAGCGTTAGCAGCGTTAATACTGCTAATTCAATCTGCGTCATTATCACGCGGTCATCGAGAACTGCACAGGATGTCACGTCATAGTGCTGAGAAATAGAACGACACTGATTCCATTTAGAGAATTATGAGTTTTTTAAGTTTCAGTTTATTGCTTTTGTTTTTAAGGTATTAAATAAATGGAAACGAATCAAATCACGACACGGCAACAAAAAAAACGAACAGTCGTTAAATCGCGTTATTTTAAAAAGAAAAACGATTAATCCATTTTGGTTTCTTTCGTTTAGCCCCAGACCGCTATATTTATTAAAAATATATCTTTTTAAATGGCGTGTTTTAACTACTTTTCGTTTTACCGTCTTTTCCTGTTCCTGTGTCGTGATTTGATTCGTTTGCCATTTTTTAATACTGGCGCAAAAACGACTAAACTAAACTGCTGCGGATCTTAATACGCAACAAAAAATCGCAGAGCATTTTGAAACGTGTAAATTGGGGAAAACTAAAAGGAGAGAAAGCGGGAAGGAGAGAAACTGCTCACTAAAATGAAGATTATTACATTAGAGTTAGTTTTAAATATGGGGTTGGAGTTAAGGTTAGTTTTGGGGTCGAGATTAGTGTTCAGGAGAGAGTTAAAATTAATTTCCGTAATTTTAGTGTGCAGTTTCCCTCTTTCCCTCCTTTTAGTGTTGCCCGTGTAAATCCGCCATTTCTCTCACCTTGAAACAGTTCTTTGTGCTTCGCTCGTTCTTTTCCGGGCTGAGAAACATAGTTCCGTCTATGAGTGGGAAGTGGTCGTAGACCGGCAGATCAACGCCGCACAGCACGCAGTTCATCTGCGGGGAAACAGAGCTGTCAACAGGAGAAATCTCGCGGGACGTTTTGCGGCCGGGCACCGCCGGCATTGATGGAGCGCTCAGGGTTAGTAAGTGCGCGGAAAACACTTACGCAAGACCAGTTGTTTGGCAGTACCTCTAAATACTACAGGAGCGCTTGGATCGCTTGAAGCGCTTGGATCGCTTACTATACTTCGTAATTACAAAAGCCATGATAATAATGTTAGGGTTGGTGTAAGATATCTCGACCCATTAATGTTTTATTGATGTCTATGATAAATCATAAATTGCATCACAACCAAATTACGTCACAATGGGAGTTTGTGTTACCATATCTATACCCGACCGCGTGTTAGAAAATGCTTCCTTTTTGATTTAGTCACCGTACAGTCTGCAGCACAGTAATTTATCTGATACCGTGTATTTTCCGTTCCGGTTCTAAAGCCAAAGTTTGGTGAGTGTAATTGTTTACTATTTCATACGTACACCCGTCAATTATTGATTTTGGTCCCTTTACTTTTAATTTACAGAAAACCGTATCATCCCTCCGTATCATCCCTCCGTATCATCCCTCCGTATCATCCCTCCGAATCATCCCCACTGCGTAACATCTCCGTCCATATCGTCCCTGTATCACCCCCATATCGTCCCTGCCCCCTCCGTTCCGCATCTGTAACCGTTTGAACTCTGATCGCCAATTATAATTCGAGGACACAAACTGTCTGTTCTTTTATTCGATACGAGTTATTTTCAAACCAAAGCAACCCCGTTACTTCACCCGCGGAAGTAACATCGTTTTCAAACTGAGCAAACTGATCAAACCCATCGTAACCGTACCTCTCGACCATGGATAACCAACCAGAACACCGCGTAGAACAATGGCTGGACAACATTGAAGAAGCCAAGCAGCCAGGCATTGAAGAAGCCAAGCAGATACCAGCACCACCTAATTCAACCACACCACTCGATGAAAAGCACGAATCAGTAAGTGTTGTAAGCACTACAAGCTCGATGCGCAGCTTTAAGCTAAAATATAGCAAGGTAAAGCTTGAACTTGCTAGGCTTGCGCGACAACAAGACTTAGAGAGAAAAGAAGAAAGCAAACTGCTCGCTGAAGCAGCTGAAAGAGAAAGAAAATTACAAGAGGAACTCGCCGACCGTGAATCCCGGCGAAAACTAGAATTGGCTGAAGCTGAAGCTAGGGCATGGGAGGAAGCATCCATTCCTGAGGCCAGGCACAACGAAGTTCAAACCCGCCAATATGCTGGCTCAACGACACCGCTTCTAGAGCAGACTACATCCGCCGAACAATCACGCAACGAGATAACACCGACCGCAGCGCAGCCACCACAACGTTCTACTCTGTACGCCCCGCCCGTTGTGCGCCCTAAGGACAGGGCTTTGTCACATCTTCCCTTAACCGAACGTCATTTGCCACCGTTTCCGTCCGACATCCGGGTGAACGACGAAAGAGAACACGTGACAACACAGCATCAGAACCGACCGTCCCGATATGATGATCGCTCCCCAATGCGCAATCAACAACGACGTACACAGCTATCACCGACTCGTATCCGACGAGATTCACCACTCCGTCACGTAAATCACCAAGAGGTAGGTGAACGCTTTCTACCCAAACCAATTGTGCAAAAATTTAATGGAGATCCGATGGACTACTGGTCCTTCGTCAACCGATACCAGCTACATATTGCCGACAAAGTAGACTCATACGACCTAAAATTAGTATACCTACTCCAACATTGCACAGAGCCCGTCTGTGAGAAAATTAAGCATAACTCCGTAGATAATTACGAAAATGATGGCTACGAAACGGCCATGCAAGAATTATTCGAAAGATATGGTCAACCCCATATAATAGCACGACGGTGCGAGAGCTTGTTGCAGGAATTCCCGAGGGTGCCCGCAGATGACCCCGAAAGCGCTGGAGAAATTGGCCGTTCTGCTCCGAAACTGCTGCGCGTCCCTGGAAAAGACAAGGGTAAAATCGACGGTAGACTCTGTTGGCTTCATATCGACGCTGGTCAACAAGCTGCCATTGGAACTGAGAAAGAAATGGATATCCAAGTCGCTGAGTATACAGGACAAAACAGGTGCGGTAGCTGTTTTTAAAGACTTTGCTAACTTCGTTAGAGAACAGAGTCGCGAAGCTAACTCTGTGTATGGAAAGTGTTTACTGCTAAAGTCCACAAACCCTGTAGTAACTACCGCACGAAAACCGAAAGTGTCGGCTTATAACGTGAACGTGACTGCCGAATCTCCCACTGCTGCCGCTCCCACTCCGAAACCGTCCGGGCTGCAGTGCCCTGTCTGCAAGAAACCACATTTGATTGGCGCCTGCCGCGACTTCAAGGATAAATCGTACGAGCAACGTAAGCGCGTAACCCGGGAATGCGGCCTATGCTTTAAATGCCTAAAGGCAGGCCATTCCGTGCGAGAATGTCCACATAAAATCAAATGCAGTGTAGAAGGTTGCACCGGCAACTTCCACCACACCTTGCTCCATGACCCGAGATGGATCATCAGACCCGCAGACCGAATTGAAAGCAACACGACCGTTAAAGCATGCATGCACTCGCTTAGCGCTAAAAAAAACACCGTGGTACCGACTTCCGCATATTTAGACATTGTCCCCGTACGCGTTAGAAGCGGAGGCAAAGAGACGAGAGTGTACGCTCTTCTCGATTCCGGAGCGAACCGCACATTCTGTGACCGTCGACTGGCCGATCAGTTACAAGCTACGCCGACTGGTCGCGCCGCGAACTTTGACCTGTGTACAATGACTACTTCCGAACCGATCAATGTTAAAACGACTTCCGTCTCGTTAACTGTTCTTCCGCTTGCTGGCGGCGAAGAGCTTAACCTGCCCGACGTTGCGCTCATTAAGGAAATTCCCGCTACACCGAGCAAGATTCCAGAGCGCAATAAACTGAACCGATATAAGTACCTTCGTGGAGTGGACCTGCCACAAATTCCCGATGGTGAAGTGATGCTGTTGATCGGCAACGACAACGCAATGGCACACCGGTGCCTGGAAAGTCGCTTCGCACCAAATCCACGCGAGACGCCTGACGCTATCCGGACCCCCCTAGGCTGGCTGTTAAAAGGACCGTCGCTGGACAGCTTGCCGAACGAAGAGGGTGCAGCCGGATTCTTACTTCAAGCCACAGCGGGCTCAGGAAGTGACGAGGCGATAAAGGACTTACTCATCAATGACGTTGGTGATGTGTTCCCCTCCTCCGATACTGCTGCAACCGACGACGTTGAAACATTTGATGTGCTGGCTTCGAAGCCACAAGGAGGCGTCGGAGTTTGGCATGAAGTACTCAAAAGAAGACGTCATGGCTTACGATATAATGACGCGCCGAATTGAAAGAGTTGAAGGCCACTACCAACTTCCGCTGCCATGGAAAGACGACAGCACCGTTTTACCGGATAGCCTGCCAATGGCAAGGAGCAGACTATCAAGTTTGAAGAAGCGACTGGCGAAAGATGTCGATTTTTCCGTAAAGTATACGAAATACATGACGATGATGTTGGACAATGGGTACGCAGAAGTAGTGCCAGAGGACGAAGTGAATACTACCAACAAGTTATGGTACCTCCCGCATCACCCTGTAATTAACCCAAAGAAACCAAGTAAGGTTCGTATCGTGTATGACTGTGCGGCGAAATGCGAAGGACAATCTATAAATGACAAGCTGATGAAGGGCCCTGATTTAGTGAACCCGCTGGTAGGGGTGTTGATGAGATTCCGCAGAGAACGCGTGGCTATCGTATCCGACATAGAAGCAATGTTTCATCAAGTTCTGGTTGCCCAAAAGGATCGTGACGCTCTGAGATTCTTGTGGTGGCCAGGAGGCGACCTGACCAAATCACCCGTTCCGCACCGCATGAAAGTGCACCTGTTTGGCGCCCGCTCGTCACCGTGCTGCGCAACTTTCTGCCTGCGCGAAACTGCCAGAGAATTTGGCAAGTTTTTTCATCCACGAGTGGCCGAAGTTGTAAAGAATAACTTTTATGTGGACGACTGCCTCGTAACCGCCGTTGATGATCAAGCCGGCATCCAACTGGTGAAGGATTTACGTAATCTACTTTCAATGGGTGGCTTTAAACTGACGAAGTGGCTATCCACTAGTGTCGCTGTGATGGAATCCGTTCCGGCCGATGATCGAGCAAAGGTGATTCAAGATATTCCGCTAGGAGGAGAGGTACATGAACGTGTTCTGGGAATCAATTGGTGTGTCCAAGACGACGAGTTCAGATTCGACATCACTATCCCGACAAAACCGCTGACACGACGAGGTATGCTTTCCGTTACCAATTCACTTTTCGATCCATTAGGCTTTGTTGCCCCTGTTGTATTGGAGGCCCGACTTATTTACAGAGATCTCTGTTTGATGAAAACCGACTGGGACGAGGAGGTCACTGGTCACCGAGCTCGAGCGATGGAAAGCTTGGTGCAACAGCCTTAATGAACTGACCCGCATTAGAATTCCTCGGTGCTTCAAACCACAAGTCCGTCATCCGACCCCCGGAGTACAGCTCCATGTATTTGCAGACGCATCTACCGCCGCCCGTGGTTGCGTATGCTACCTTAGAACTACCTTCGAGGATGACAACACGACATGTTCGTTCGTGATGGGAAAGTCTCTTCTCTGCGATTCTGGTAAGCACACAATTCCTAGATTGGAGCTCGAAGCTGCACTTGACGCAGTAAAATTATCGCGAACCGTGAAAAGGGAACTCGGACTGGACGATTGCCCGTGTATCTACTGGACGGACTCGACAATTGTTCTACAAAGCCTTTTCTCTGACTGCAAAAACTTTCCGGTTTTCTCTCGAAACCGCCTCTCTCAAATCGAAGCATACACAAGCGTGCACGACTGGAGACATGTTCCTACGAAACTGAACCCAGCTGATCAAGCGTCACGTGGAGCGACGGCAGGGACCATGATGAAGACAGGAACGTGGCATTCCGGCCCTAAGTTCCTACACCGTCCCGCTAAAGACTGGCCTACTACGTTTTTACGGCCACAACCAACGGAGCAAATCTACCGAAGTTTTGACCTGCCAAAACCAGAATCTGTATTTCTGACAGCTACCAGCTGCTCACCCACGGACAAATTCATCCGTTATTTCTCGTCCCTACATCGATTGAAGATAAGCACGTCCTGGATTCTCCGTTTTTGTGCATATCTGAAGAACAAGGTAAAGAAGGACACCGCAAAAATTCCGACATCGCCGATTGACGCCGAGGAGCTTCGATCTGCTGAGAGCGCCCTCGTGCGGTACGTACAACGTCGGGAGTATCCCCGATTGGATGCGCATGCAATCGACCCGACGTCCGCCGTCTACGTCACCGATCTACAAACTGAACCCGATTCTCAATGATGGCATTCTACGCGTTGGAGGTAGATTGGACAATGCACGTCTTGACTACAAAGCACGCCACCCTGCCATTATCCCCGATAACTGCCACCTTACTGACCTACTTATCGATCACTGCCACAGTGTTGATGCTGCACACTCTGGTATGAATCACACTTTAAACATTTTATTTCAGCGCTACTGGGTGCAAAATGCTAGAGTTGCAACCCGACGTATCCTGTCCCGATGCCTACTGTGCCAGCGAAGAGCTGCAAGGCCCGAAAGACAGATCATGGCTGATCTCCCGCCGTCAAGACTGCAAATTGACGAACCACCGTTCACTCATACAGGAGTGGACTTCTTCGGCCCGCTACTGACCAAGTTAAGGAGAAGTGAAGTAAAACGGTATGGGGTGTCTGTTTACATGTATGACTACTCGCGCCATCCATCTAGAAGTCGCTACGGACTTGTCTACCGACGCGTTTATAAATGCCCTGCGACGTTTTACGGCCCGACGAGGTCCCGTCACTCACCTGTATTCCGACAATGGCACTAATTTCGTCGGCTGCGAGCGGATACTTCGAGAATGTATAGAAGAATGGAATCGCAATCAAGTTGGCGACTACCTGAGACAGAAAAATATAATCTGGAAATTTAACCCACCAGCTGCAAGCCACTTTGGTGGGGCTTGGGAACGATTGATCCGTTCCGTGAAATTTATTTTGCAGGCATTATTGCAGGGCAAGCCGCTCGATGATGACCTTCTACACACCCTGCTTGTTGAAGTGGAGGACATTGTCAATTCCAGACCGCTTACACAAGTACCGCTGGAGATCGGAGAAGACCTGCCGCTGACACCGAATCACCTTCTGAAAATCAACCCTACAATTACTCCGCCACCGACAGTGACACGTAGTACAGATTGCTACGCCCGACGACGCTACCGAGTTGTCCAGTATCTCGCTGACGAGTTCTGGAAACGCTGGATCCAAGAGTACCCTCGATCAATAATCTCTCGACAGAAATGGCACGATCAAAAGGACAATGTTGCTGAAGGAGATGTTGTACTCCTTGTGGACAATTCCGCCCCTCGAGGACAATGGCCTCTAGGCCGCGTGAACAGCTTGTTTCATGACAAACATGGGATCGTTAGAAGCGTCGAAGTGAAGACTGCCGCTGGATTAATGAAGCGGCCTATCGCAAAACTTTGCGTGATCGTGAGCGAGCGAGAGAGGAGCGCCCCATGACCTGGCACGGCGTTACGCCTTATTGTATATATTGTGTATATTTTTTTTGTTTTTTATTCTTCGTTAAAAAATGTGCCTCGAATCTTTTTTTTTGTGTAAAAAAATTGAAACTGCTTTGATGACGCATTTTTCCATTTTTGGCGGGGGAGGATGTAAGATATCTCGACCCATTAATGTTTTATTGATGTCTATGATAAATCATAAATTGCATCACAACCAAATTACGTCACAATGGGAGTTTGTGTTACCATATCTATACCCGACCGCGTGTTAGAAAATGCTTCCTTTTTGATTTAGTCACCGTACAGTCTGCAGCACAGTAATTTATCTGATACCGTGTATTTTCCGTTCCGGTTCTAAAGCCAAAGTTTGGTGAGTGTAATTGTTTACTATTTCATACGTACACCCGTCAATTATTGATTTTGGTCCCTTTACTTTTAATTTACAGAAAACCGTATCATCCCTCCGTATCATCCCTCCGTATCATCCCTCCGTATCATCCCTCCGAATCATCCCCACTGCGTAACATCTCCGTCCATATCGTCCCTGTATCACCCCCATATCGTCCCTGCCCCCTCCGTTCCGCATCTGTAACCGTTTGAACTCTGATCGCCAATTATAATTCGAGGACACAAACTGTCTGTTCTTTTATTCGATACGAGTTATTTTCAAACCAAAGCAACCCCGTTACTTCACCCGCGGAAGTAACAGTTGGTATATGTATCTCTATACACAATATAGGTATAGCATTGGTATATGTATCCCTATAAACCATTTATGTATAGCATTAGTTCTGGGGTTGAGATTAGTGTTGGGGACATGGTTAGAATTACTTTCCATAGCCATATAAGCGATCCAAGCGATCCTGTAGTATTTAGAGGAACCCGTCGTGTGGCGAAATGTTTTAAGTGGCCGAAATTCTATATCAAAATCGGATATATGGATGCATAGAGCAATCCTATACAAAAACGGACATTGGGGTACATATACCAACCAAATCTATACAAAAACGGTCTTTCAGATTTAAAGCTTGGGCCGTGGAAAAAAAGCATTCTTATGTCAGCGTTAAAACTTGGTAATTGCACTTGGACGTACACATGCGCGTACGTACACTCGCAGTCAGCTTATACTTGGTTCTACTTAACATGGGGTTCTGGTCTTCCCCGTATTTCGGGTCTCGTGCAATACGCTGCTAACTCTGCTGACGTCATATGTAAAACGAAGAGAAAATACGATTTCTCTTAATCGCCTTAATAAAGTTGTGTGGACGGAAAATTTGGATGTTTTTTTTAACTCCAAATTGCCAAAAATTGAACGTTTTTTTACAACGCCAAGATCCGAACCCATGAAGGGCCCGTCCCTATAAAGAGTGTATAATGAAATTGGTATATGTATCCCTATAAACCATTTATGTATAGAATTGGTATATGTATCCCTATAAACCATTTATGTATAGCATTGGTATATGTATCCCTATAAACCATTTATGTATAGAATTGGTATATGTATCCCTATAAACGATTTATGTATAGAATTGGTATATGTATCTCTATACGCGATATAGGTATAGCATTGGTATATGTATCTCTATACGCGATATAGGTATAGCATTGGTATATGTATCGGTCGCGTTACCATGGACATTGCCTGACTGGAGAGGCATTAACACCGAGACGAACCGACATCAAAATGCACGCAAAAACGGCCGTTTTCAAGGGCGATTTTCAGTTAAACAATCACATTTTTACCTGGGAACACTTGGCAACACTGAGACTGGACAAGATGAAATTACGAAGATCATCACTGCCGTAGCCCTCCCCTTCCATCTTAATATGGTATGGGTTGATGTGTTGACGCGGGAGAACGCTCTGCAAACGAGGTATCGGGGGTTTAAAATATAGAAATATTGACACAAATACGTGAAAAGGCAGAAATAACGGTCTTAAAAAACACAGTTATAGACACTAACAAACAGGTTATTCTTAACGGACTAAAAAGTGACCGTTATTAGTTTTAGTTTAACTTTGGTTTAGTTCATTTTTTGTTTTTTCATTGAATTGCAGAACATTGGCATAGTTATTTAAAGTTAAAAATGAAAGGGAAAAACGACAAAACTACAGTAGTTAAAACACGTCGGTGAATACACACGGTATAATTGAGATAGAAAGTGACGTGGCCGTTGAACTTTACATTCCCAAGTTGAAAAGAAAATGCGTGTAAAAACTTTTAATCAAAATTAATTAAATATCATGAACAAAAACGTAGAACACAACGTAAAAATCGGCTTCTTAAAAGTTACCATAAAAAGGGTAGGTGAAATAAGGACTACATTAAAAGCTATTATAAAACTATTACAATACGATTTTGTTTGCACGTAACAAGACCGAAAACTGCCCGTTTCCGTAAAAAAATAAATCGGACCAATTTTCGCCAAACATGAAGCGCAGTAAGAGTGGTCGCTCACCTTTTTTTTAATTTTTTTTATCGGACTTGGTTTCGAACCCACTATGGGTTCGTTGCTAAGACCGTTTTTTTGTATGTAAGTTGTATATGTATCGGTCATGTTAACCATTAGGCCACACGACCGTACAATGGTTGCTCACCTGGAAAGCCGAGAAATCGTATCGTTTGGCGAATGTGGTTGATCGCATCGGGACAAGTCGGATCTCAGTTCGGCTGTGGCTTCTTCCTCGCTCGTGCGGAATGCTTATCACCTGTCGGGAGTTTATTTTTTTACTATTTTTTTTATTTTTTTACTATTTTTTATTATTTTTTTACTATTTTTTATTATTTTTTTACTATTTTTTTTATTTTTTTACTATTTTTTTTATTTCTTTACTATTTTTTTTATTTTTTTACTATTTTTTTTTAATTTTTTACTATTTTTTTTATTTTGTTTTCGTGCGGTTATTTCGTGTGCGATATTTATCTCTATCGTGATATGCGATCTTAATTAAGGTTAAACTCCGACTGATTATCTTGGTTGGATGAGTTGACTTTAAGACGAAAGGTTGAGGGTTAGAAAATGGTCGCTAGCTAGTTGGTTGTGTCGTTGGGCAAGACCCTTAACGGACTTGGCCCAAACCCAGAGTAATAATGGGTTCTACCAAATTGAAGGAACGTGTGAATCATACACACCGCACTGCAATAGCTTCGGTAACCCGACGGTGTACACGAGGTGATCTGACGATTGCTCGTGTGTTAAAGCTCTCAGTTTTCCCATTCCTGAGGATAAGCGTGAATATCCAATCTTAAACTAACGCACCTGACAGACAAAACGCCTTACACATGTTTGAAAACACGTCCCTACACGTAACTGACATAGTCGTGCGGTTTACCGCAATGTAATTTAAAGGAATGCTGTATCTGGTCGTAAAATTTTGACACCAAGTCACATGTTAAGCTGGCACAATTTCGAGTTGTTAAAACAAGGTGTTTAGTTGTTGAAACAAGTCGACTACATTAGCCAACCAGCAGTGTAGATACGGCGTGATATAGATATGACGTCATTTGTACCTGAGTTTTGTTTTCGCCCATATTTATCATGTCCAGGATCATTTTATTGAGTTCCCTTTTCGCCATTTCGCTCTGCTCCTTCTGCCGCATCGCCTGTAGCAGCTGCGCGTTCTTAGCTTGCTCGATCCAGTTGTTTTCTTGGGGGAACGAGTGGGTCTGCTGGGGGAACCACATCTGGTCATTAGGGGCGAGAGAGGGCTGGACGGGGTCTGGATGGAAAAATCCGCGTGGTGGCGACTGTAGAAGATCAGATCTGTTGTTGGTGCCTTGTTTCCGCCAAAGTTCGTCGATTAGTTTCGTCATTGCTTCAATGTCGCCGTCCTGCTGTGCGTTTTGTGCGCTGGTGGGTGGGAAGATGCGTTGAATCTCGTTGACTTGAAGCTCGTTGACGTCGTTGTTGCATCGAGGGGGCTGTTTGATCGACTCCGGGGACATTGGGGGGGATGTGAACGAGAACTGGTTGGCGGGTGACGTAGGAGAAAGGGGGGAGCTGACGTCATCGGGCACCTCTGGGAGTGGTGACGTCGAAGGGGCGTGCAAACCGAACCCGTTGCTGGGCCTCGGCTGCCCGACGTTGTGAAAGGAGAAATGCATGCGGGTGGACGGGGGCGAGAAGACGTACGGTGCTTCCCCTGTACCGGGAGACTCGCTGATGTAACCCTGGTCGACGGAAACGCTCGAACTCGCAGAGCTGTGTCGCATGCGGCTGTCTTTGCTGTGGGGACAATGCATTATTAAGGCAAGGGAAAATGACAATTTGTGCACTTTAAATAACATTCAAAGTAATACGTGTTTTTGCATATTTTTAATTTATGCCTAAGAACAATTATTTGAATACAAAACCTAACATAAAGGTGTCTTTGCATGTTCTTAATTTATGCCCACAAACAAATTCTTTTGATACAAAACTTAACATAAAGGTGTCTTTGCATGTTCTTAATTTATGCCCACAAACAAATTCTTTTGATACAAAACTTAACATAATATGGGTGTTTTGCATGATGTTACTGTTATGTCGGCGACTATAATATTTTGACACCCGAATACCATCGCCTTTGATTCGATTTCTCTGCATAAAGTCACATTAATAATTAAGTACTTCTGCGCAAATGTGCGAGGTAAGGAAACATCTACGCAAATTAGTTACTTTGGTATTGGCTTTGACTTGGTTTTCATCGGCAGGCTTCCGTACTTAATGCCGCCCAACGTGGGCAGGTCCTTGTGCTTGCGACGGTTCTTTTTGCGCCCTGTGGCGTCCTGGACGTCCACTGCTGTGGAAAATGTGATTAATAATAAAAAACGAACGAGTTTCTTTTTGTTGATGTAAGTTTTGAACATTTTTATTGATGTAAGTTTTAAACATTTTTATTGATGAAAGTTTAGAACATTTTTATTGATGTAAGTTTTGAACATTTTTATTGATGTAAGTTTTGAACATTTTTATTGATGAAAGTTTAGAACATTTTTATTGATGTAAGTTTTGAACATTTTAATTGATGTAAGTTTTAAACCTTTTTATTGATGAAAGTTTTAAACCTTTTTATTGATGAAAGTTTTAAACATTTTAATTGATGTAAGTTTTAAACCTTTTAATTGATGTAAGTTTTAAACATTTTTATTGATGAAAGTTTTAAACATTTTTATTGATGAAAGTTTTAAACATTTTTATTGATGAAAGTTTTAAACCTTTTTATTGATGAAAGTTTTAAACATTTTTATTGATGAAAGTTTTAAACATTTTAATTGATGTAAGTTTTAAACCTTTTAATTGATGTAAGTTTTAAACATTTTTATTGATGTAAGTTTTAAACATTTTTATTGATGTAAGTTTCGAGCCCCTTATGGGCTCGTACTTTGACGTTTTTTTATAGAAAGCAATATGTATATGTATATAATTCGGTCAGATTAAACATTCGGCCACACAACTGTTCTATTTTAAACCGCAGAATCGATTTATAATTTTTTTAATTGTTTACGTAGGTTTGACGGCCATGTCTAAATATACCTAAAGTAGTTAATTGATTGGATTTTTAATGCGTTTTACAACTGTCATTTTGCAGTCTTTGTCCCGTTTTCCAATTTTTTATCAAAGGTGCTGCTTCGTGTTTTCATCGTGGAAACAAAAACTACTTCGCTTCGACTTACTCTGTTGCGGGGTCGATGCCACCCAGTTCAAATCCTTGCGTAGGTGTCCATGTCGACACGCACACGCACATGCGCGGTACGCCAAGTCGTAGCCACGCTTCGTCCATAGATTCTGTCGACGCTGCTTTTCGGACCAGCTCCTAGCGCGACCTGCGAATACTAGGAATTGGTGGCTCTCGGAACACTACATATGGTGGCTGTATTAAGTGATTAAAGTAAACTAAATACGGTTTGTGGGTGAATTGGGTTAGGAAGGGGGTTCTATCAAATTGAAGGAACGTGGTAACCATACACAACACACTGCAATAG
>CH002171.1:178771-207098 GCA_000149265.1 Ciona savignyi | reverse complement strand
GGTCCAGACGTTCATACCATTTCCTGTTATGTCGCCGTTTTGCACGTGGTCTGGAGCCCACGTGAGCCAGCGCACTGCGACTCAAAGAAAACTTTCTCACGCTTATAAATGCGGCGAGACTGCGCATTAACCTATTCTGAAACCTACTGACTGCATATCATGCACGCGCTTATAATGATTAGTAATTCAAATGCAATAATCGGGCGAATGTGACGCAAATCAGTGCATATAAATACACTTCAACCCGGAATTAGTTTCCGTTTAAGTTTAATTAAATTTATGCAAAATAAATTTGGGCAATAAACAAGTAAGTGGCTACTTAGGCCAATAGAGTTGGCCAGTCAATGGCTTTAGCTATTAAAATGGTTTTAGCTATATACAGTTCCATGGTTTTAGTCATTTATTGCAGCACTAGTGGTTATTGATGGGTATTAAGCATACATTAATGTGTACTGACAGCCACATAATGTGGTGAATTATCCACATTACCTCACAAAAGATCAATATTCACGAAAACAGACTCATAGACTTAAGCACGGCTGTCCATATATATCATCAATCAGATGATTAGACATTACATCATCCAAGTGAATAAGCAATACATCAGTCATCATAATATGCGCTTTCAGACTTGCAGAAATAGGAAACACTTCAAAATCTCTTTACCAACTAAATTTACACCTTTTGAATATTAGACTAGTTTTATTATTATAGGTAAGAAATCAATTATTTTGAATGTGCACTTTTACTTTTATAGGTAATGTAAATATTACAATTTCACAGATAGTTAAACATAGTGTAAAATGATTAGGAATTTAAAAAATGAAAGTTGTCAATTTTACATGTACTCGCAACATTGTATGCTAAAACATTTACAACCACCCCAGCCACTAAATGTTAGTCATTAGCTGAGGCAATAAACCATTGCAGCAGCTTATGCAGTTAATTCATAGACATGAAGCATATGGCCTTATCATTTAGGTGAGGCATTATTTGTACCTTAGTCGAGTTAATGAAAAGCAAGAATTAAAAAGAAACTACCGGTTACACAAATGTAGTTGGTCCAGCAACTAAACTGTGGTTTACCTATATTCGAACCTTGGCATAAGTTGTAATAAGTGATTGATAGATACCACTTTTTTACTGATATTTACAGTTATTTCACTATAACGATATGTACCAATTTACCGTATATATTTACATGTTGCGAATAAGTCTACAAAAACAAAAGACGTAATCAGATGTAGTTGTATTTAAACAGTAGAAAATCGAAATAACAACTTCTCGTTAATTTCAACGGTGCCTTTTACCTCTTTTCGATTCAAATTACAAAGCATTATGTCTACCCTAAAATCGTTCTCTAGTTACAACAACTATAGTGGTAATTAATTTATCAAAGCCTTTGGTTAAACTGGCGTTATCTCTTACCATGAGAACGAAGATGGCCAAGAATTGTTTCTTCCCACTGATGAAAGCATTCGGCATGCATGAACTGGCTTAATGGGCAAGCCTCGGAGTTGCATATCACCTTTACCATCTAAGGGAAATCATATGTAAATTTTCACTGCATTAGATGCTATTTGCATGATTATATATTGACACTGAGAATTAATTCATATCGACACTGAGAATAAATTCATTGAAACACTGATACCAATTCGAACATCATATACAACAAAGTAAAACAGAAATTGCTGCTAAAACAAACTTAACAGTTTTTTTCTTAACAAATGATTTGTTTTCCCCATGAAACAATTTTAAAGTTCACCACTGCTTTTAGGTAAAACTAGGGCAAAAAAAAAAAATAAAAAAAAAATAAGATAATTAGCACAATTTTTAATCAAACAATGAATTACCACTGATTCATCAGCAGCAGAGTCCTCTCCAAAAGGACAAACTCCAGGGAAACAGCATTTGCGCAAGTTTTCACTGTCATCTTCGATAGAGCCAGAACTGCTACTGCATGTTCCTGAGAATGATGACATTATGACCAAGTTGCAGGAATTTGTTGGAAAACCTATTATATACAGTCAGCATGGGGTGATCAGTTTACTACAAAGATTGTAACATCAGTATCATGAGATAATCATGAGTGAGATTACTGCGTATACTCACTACATTAACTGTAAAAAATTTGCGTTAAACCTCAAAAAAAGACAATAATGTAGTTTTTTTAATAATTTTTTTAATTTAATAACGGTAATAACTAGAAATATTTTATCGCTGACGATGAAAAAAATTGTCATGATTCAATTCAATTCAAATTATTTTAAATGATAACAAACATTAGGCGATAAATATTAATAAACAAACAAAATCAACAATAATTAAATCCGACCAAATGCAGTGATGAAAATACCTATACCATACATTTGCACTTAATGCAGTGAATAATCCAAAGAATCAACCAGTCAAACTACATTAAGTTTATATATATATATATATGATGTGTGTAATATTGCTCAAGTTTGCTTTAGACTTTGTGAAAACACAAAGCACAATGGTAAAAAATCTCTTTAGCTTATTCATACCTCTGTTGGGAGAGTGATCCTTTCCAGCACAAGGTGTCCCACAACTATTTTCGCTGTCTCTTCGATTACGTTTTCCGGCCATGATCAAGCGTCATTGAATCAAAGTAAAATCAGAATTTAAAATTTGTTTTAACAATCTCTGTGAACCAAGATTAGCTTTGAAATTGCTGTTAGGCTTTATATTATGTGAAGTATAGCACAGTTTAATTTTTTTGTAGAATTATTGTAAAATTACTAATACTATAAACATACTGTAACGGTGTACAGGTCTGTGGTCCTTACTTCATAGGCATACTGTAAACTTTTCTAGTTAGTTAATTTTACACATGGGCGACTTTAAATCTAAAGGAAAAACATATTATCAATTATTTAACGAATTAAAACAAGTCATTTTGTCTAACTGCAAAGAACTAACCCTATACTGCCGTTCAGATAGCTAGTGCAATGGACAGACCATGCCGTCCTAAAAGTTGTTTACGTGCTTCAGAACCTATCCTCCATCCGTTTGCCTCCGTGCCTTTTCTCTTTTATTATCTTGGGGTGTGTAATTCTGACGAATCACCGCCCAGCTTAGCCTCCAAATATGCGCTTTCTCTTTATTATCCCGTAGAAAATTCTAGCGGCGGTTATTATCTGGCGTTATCCTCGCAAGCACTATACCAGCGGGTGTTTACAGTGTGTAAAGGGGGCGTTTCCCGAGGCAATAGCACAGACAATCACGCGGTGAATTCATGGTCTACCAAAAAGACACTTTGGTATACTGGGTTACGACACATATTGAAAACATATTTATGTTAATATTTGCGATTTAAATATATTTTTAATATAAAAGAAGTAAAGTACCTTACGTCACGTGCATTTTATGAATATTTTTATAGAGATATTTGGACTGTTGTTTTATACTTACGGGCTTTTGTGTAAATGTCATACTCTTGGAAGTAATAATTAGTGTGCCACATTCATAAAATATATGTACTTGTGTGTACATATGTGTATGTGAGAGTGTGTGATTTTGTCGCCTTGACCTTTCACCCTATATTAACATATTTTACAAAGAATGTCATTATTTTAAACCGATTCCGGAATTTTTACCACATATAAACGCAATTTGATGCAATGTTTTCATAAAAACATCTCTTATGTTTGAAATAGGAAAATAGATCACAGTTTGTAATCTAAGATACGGATCTGTCGACCGCACAAAATCAAGTTACTCTTTTTCTTGGCCGTCTCTTTTATATAACCTCGGAGTACTATACCATTTGTTGTTATTGGCCGTTCTAACCACGTGGGTTCTCTCAGATGACGGTGAATGACGTAATTCTCATCTTATTACACTGTCGGGTTATAACGCTTTCTGTGCGTATTTATTTGTAATTGATTTGTAAAACCATATAATACTAACTTAGTTCTGTAAGTTAGTATTCTGTAGTAAAACGTAATTTAACTCCATTGCTAACAACGTAATAAATACTATTGTTATCTCACCATTGACGTTTGTCACAATACAGGTTACTTAAGTAAATGTTCTTTTAGGTGAATATTTTGCTGGGCCTCTGTGCCAAGATGCTCGTTTTAATATGCCTTTGGCAACAGAATATGCTCCAGACTGTACTGGTGTTTACAGTATGGGCAATCTTGCATGCGTTTTTCATGTTCAGTCTTAGTCATATAACAGTTACGGGTCACATGTCAGGATGCTGCGATCGACATGGAGCAAAAATTGTTGGGCCTTGTCGTCTACGTATGCTGCAGTCGGTTAGATCTCTACTGGAGTTTTCTCACTCGGCAATAGTTATCCTCTGGGCAATATATATTCTCGGACTTCAGCAAAATGATGTGGAATCTCACACTCTGTTGTATGTGATCTCATTTGGTTACCACATTTATGACTCCTACTGGAATATAAGAGACGTTTTTGTTGCCGAATCGAAGAACTCAAGACACGTTCACCCACATGATATACCCGACCCTGGTAAAGGTAAATCATCAGCTTTGCGTCTTTTACAAAATTTAATATCTGCCGGTCTTGTGGGTCTGGGCCTTCGTGCCGTTTCCAATGAGTTGACTAACTGGCGTAGTTCGGTTGTGCCCCTTTTAATGGACCTACACCCGTCTTCATCATGGAACACACCGTCGTACACTCAACGAAAAGCCTTGGCTCACCACTTACTGGCTAAAACATCTGAAATATCCTCACTAATTTCCTTGAATCTGCTGATCCACGAACTGCCGAACATATTCCGAAGCACGTTAAAACTGTACCGAATATCGACTTACAATAACGAACGTATGAAAGAGTCTATGTGGATCCACCAGGGCTCGGGGAGAAATAATACTGCAGTTGCCGCTTCACTTGGCGCCACCGCGTGGAGAAGAGAGCACAAAACCGCACAAGCAGATAGATCAGGTAATATGTATACCTGGTGTCTGTACTTAGCTATCTATGCTTGTTGGTAATGGTGTCCGTATGTTTAAAACACCAAACTATTGGATTATATTTTGTACATGTTTATTTGTACTTTATTTTTTAAATCATTGTTTTGCATAATTCATCCAAAAGAGACAGCCACACTCTAATTAAAATATAAAAATAGGTTGACTAAGCAAAAAAAAGTTTTTTTTGTACAGCAGATAAAAAAAGTGTATTTTGCCTATTGAAAAACTGGGCAGTCGTTACCAATGTGTCCTTACCCTTACTATGGTATTTTAGGATAGGGTAGGAGGATAATATATTCATGTTTATCCCCGTGAATGGGAAAACCAAGGAGGTTAACACACGGGCAATCGTCAGATCCCCTTGCGCCCATCGTCGGGTTACCGGAGCTATTACAGTGTGTTGTTTATGATAGATACGTTTCTTTAATTTGGTAGAACCCACTAATTCCCTGGATTTATTTTGCCCGTAGTCAACACACCTGATATTCAACTTGAATATTTAACTATGGGAAGCCATGCAATTGACGAATTATTCCCTTGTAACACTGACCGTTGTTTTTTACCTTAGCTTTACGATACGACAATTGATGGTACTTATTTTACGATAATTTATGGTATAACCTTGATTTTAAAATTTTATATGGAAAATAAAAGTTTTTTTCCCAAACCGATAACTAGTCCGTCGCATGGGTCTATTAAAGTATCAATTTAATCCAATGATGCATTGATTTAAATCACATAACAAGCTTAGCACGATAGTTTGATACTAGGATGGGATAGTATAGGATATTTATGTTTACCCCCGTGAATGGGAAAACCAAGGGGGTTAACACACGGGCAATCGTCAGATCACCTTGCACCCATTGTCGGGTTACCAGAGCTATTGCAGTGTGTTGAATAATTGAGACATTCCTTCAATTTGGTGGAACCCATTAATCCACTGAGTTTAGGCAATGTCCGTTGCCCAAGGACACAACCGACTCGCTAGCGACCAGTTTCGCACCTGCAACCTTTTGAGTAAAGGGCGACGCACTTTACCGCCAGACTAACCGGGCGTTACCAGTTGGTGACAAACATAATTTCACACAGCTATCGAGGGATTTTTATCCGGACTTCATCGAATTTCATTCATCTTTATCCGGGTCCTCGGCGGATTTCTAACTCTGGGCAGTGTCCTCACCACCGAAGCCCTGGTACGTGACACCGCCTACGTCACAGTGGCCATTGTTTACCACGGCTTGGCGGTGTATCTTCTAGGAGGGATCGTGTCTTCAGCCTCGTCCGCGTGGTCGTCGTCCGAGGACCTGAGACGTAGTTTGTCATGGCAGCTCGGACGAAACGGAGGAAGAAACTGATTCTGTGATTTTTTTAATAAAGCTTGGGTTTATACAGAATCTTGATATGTTTTAACCATATGTAGTGCTCTATTTTTAGTCATATAGGCTACAGACTTTTCACTTAGCCAAGTTTCAAAACGATCAAACGAAACGATCAAGCCAAGTTTCGAAACGATTAAATAAAGCTTGTGTTTATACAGAATCTAGATATGTTTTAACCATATGTAGTGCTCTATTTTTAGTCATATACAGACTTTTTACTTAGCCAAGTTTCGAAACGACCAAGCCAAGTTCCAAAACAATTAAATAAAGCTTGCATTTATAGATATGTTTTAATCATATGTAGCGCTCTACTTTTAGACGTATACACACTTTTTTTACTGAGCCAAGTTTCGAAACCTTAAAGGGTTCGTCACTCCGACGGTTTTTGTATAGTCGATATATGTATCGGTCGCGTTAACCATTCGGCCATACGACCGTACACATATGCAAGCCTTATTTAGTTTAGTTTTTTCGCACCTTAATTACATTTAGAATTTTATTTTATTTTTAGAATTATTGGAATTAAAGTCACAAATAAAAGTGTGCGACAAATAATACTTTAAGTTAAAAGAAAAAAATCGACAATGATTTTGTTGTTGTATTTGGAGCCGAATAATGAAAACCGAATCGGTTACACAGATGTACACCGATGATAATTCTTGGTCAAGAACATGGGGGGAAACTAAAAGGAGGGAAAGAATAGTTGGTGACCCGTCTGTCGGCTGTGGTATTTCACATAAAAGTTTAATTCAATGGTACGGAATCATAACATATCCGCGGTAATTTTTGTGACCGAATGGGCGAACAATTCATATATTGATTTCAATATAAAAATGTTTTTTTCTATATAAAAACGGACTCGGTAAAACATTATACTGTGTTTACAGTTCTACTGCATTGTCTGACGGTTGTATGGTCGAACAGGATAGAATATTCATATTTATCCCTTAATTGGGAAATGCAAGGGACGTTAACATACGGACAATTATGAAATCACATCGCGCCCACCGTCGGGTTACCGAAACAGTGTGTGTAAAATTGAAACGTTCCTTTAATTTAGTAGAACCCATTATACAACTGATGGGCTATGAATAATTACTACAACCGTTCGAGCAACACTCGCAAAAAAGGGACCATATATAAGGCAACGCTAAAGGGAGAGAAAGCGGAAAGGAGGGAAACTGCTCACTAAAACTATGGAAATTAATTCTAACCTTGCCCTAAACAGTAATTAACCCCAGAAATAACCTTAACTTTAACCCCACGTTTAAAACTAACTCTAATGCCATAATATTTATGGGTCCCATTTGAAAAAATGGGACACATATTGTTTTTGTCCGTTTTTTTTTTCGTTTTTTTTTCTTTTTTTTTTTTTTTTCGTCAAACGCTTGACAGGCATGGCATGGCGCCCCGACATCTGCCAGAAAGAATAATGGAATCGCAATGAAACTTGGTGATTTTTTAGACAACATGGCCTAGATATGCAGAAACCAAAATTTTGGGTAATTAATTTAGGGGAATTCCCCTTGGACGTTAAAAACCAAAACAGTCATATTTTTCTAAAAAAATAGCTTTTTAGGCCATAGCGCTTGAATGACTGCTCCAATTTGAATCAAATTTGGTGGAATGTTAGTGCACTAGTCACTGATTTAACACTTAAAAGAAATAAAAAATTACCTAGGGAAATACCCTAAAAATTAAACTTTTGCTGTTAAATGATAATTGTGACAGGCATGCTATGTCGCCCCGACATCTACCAGAAGGGTTAATGAAATCGCAATGAAACTCGGTGATTTGTTGGACAACATGGTCTAGATATGCAGAAATTAAAATTTTGGGTGATAAATCTAGGGGAACTTCCCTGGGACGTTAAAACCAAAACGGTATTTTTTTCTAAAAAAATAGCCTTTTTTGGGCATAGCGCTTGAACGACCGATACAATTTGAATCAGATTTGGTGGAATGTAAGTGCATTAGTCACACTGATTTAACACTTAAAAGAAATAAAAAAAATACCCAGGGAAATACCCCAAAAAAACGGATTTTGTTCTCTAATTATGATTGTGACAAGCATGCCATGTTGCCCCGAAATCTAGCAAAAGGAGTAATGAAATCGCAATAAAAATTTGACATTTGTAACAGAACATAATCTAGATAAGCAGAAACCAAAATTTTGGGTAATGAATCTAGGGAAATTCCCCTGAGACGTTAAAAACCAAAACATTTTTTTTCTAAAAAATTAGAATTTTTGGGCATAGCACTTGAACGGCTGCTGTAATTTTAATAAAATTCGGTAAAATGTTAAAACATTAGACACTTTGTGCCAATTAAAAGAAGAAAACATTTAATTAGGTTAATTTACATGAAAACAAAGATATGTTCCTAAATTTTGATTGTGGCAGACATGCCATATCGCAATGACATCTTCAACAAGAAGTCGACAAATCAGATTAAAACTTTAAGAATTGTTACTTAACATGACTCACTTATGTAAAAACAGAAACTTATCAACCAAACCCAGGGGAATTCCCTGAAATCATGAAAAACTAAATCGGGCCGTTTTGGAAGTTTAGCTTTATTTTACTACAGCGCTTGAAAACAAGCTATAATTTAAAACATTTGTGGTAAAATGTTCGTAAATTTAAAACGTTTATTCTTTATTCAACTAAAAATGTAAATTAAGTTTGGTCTGTTAACTATGGGACCCATGCGTTTATGCTTGCAGAAACAAACTACATACTCAGTGTATAAAATACAAATTGTGGTTAGGGACCCTGTAGCATGAATATAGGGTATACAACATGTGTTTTACAAATAGTGGTGGTTAAACACGTGGTTGACACTCTCTAGTTATTTTAGTGAGCAGTTTCCTTCCTTCCCTCCTTACCGCTTTCCTTCCGAGTTTTACCCTATCCATTCGTATTGAGCATCACAACAGGCGAGTTTAATCAGGTTATCACCAACCAGAACTATGACACGGTAAAACACGTATATGGTGTAACAAATCTTACATTGCGCAATTAATCAATAAAAGTTGCAAAATCGAATATAACATGCTTTTAATTTTAACTGCCGTTGTAATAACATAGCTTATTTGTACAATATAGCTTGTGTTTGTACTTTTGGAGAAATCTTAACGATGAAATGGTATAGAAGAATCAATGGGTATTATTATAAACAAGAAACTTCCGAATTGCTTAACTTCCGACTATAAATTAATATCTGGCTAATCTTACTGTTGGGTTTTAAGTCAATAAAAATTACTGCATAAGTCGGATGCGGTATAGGATGTGGTTATAAATCCTATTTCGTTTACAGTAAATCCCTTTGTGTGACGTAATCACGAGAGTTAGTTAATCTACAATCGCTCACGTGATCTTGTTTATTGGTAAATACACCATATGCACGCACTGCAAATAAAACAAATGGATTTTGTTTATCGACTGCCAGTAGTCTGCAGTAACTTTGGTAAATAAGGTGTTGTGTATGACTTTAATACATGAACAAATTACCTAAAAAGTGTCTTTGCCGAAAGACTCATGTGTATGAAGGTTTTAAATTGCACAGGTTATAGGTTATCTGTCGTATTTATTTAAAAATGCTTTAGTATCGTAATTACTCTTACCAGTAAGAGCGTATTGGGGTTTTCATGAGTTGTAAAATTGACATATACTTGAGATTGTTTTGAAACAGTATATCAGTAACTTTGACATATTTTCCTGGCATACAGTATTAAGTAACACTTTTTAGACAGATATATTCATAATTTTGAAGTCACAAGGTAAACAATGACGGAAGAAAAAAAGGAGTATTTGTTCAAGGTATGTAGTCAAAATGCACACCGAAATTACTTCGTTATGTATAGCGGGTTACCGGAGCTATTGCAGTGTGTTGTGTATACACCGAACTAGTTAGCGAACAGTTTTGAACCTGGAACCTTTCGGTTGAAAGGCGTCGCACTAAACCACATTACTACCCGGGGATGATATTAATACAACTCCTGTTGTTGTCTTTCCTCGGGTGTGAACATTATAAGATAGCGAAACTGATACTTTTGACTGATATCCGAACTATGAAAGCTCTTATTATCTTGTGCAGCTGACTCGATGATGTCTTCGCTATATTCCTCTTCCTATAATAGTTCAATTTGATTAATTCCTATTTAATTTCGTGAGAGAAAGAGAAACGTCATTCGTTTTAAGTACATTTGTCCGGCCTGTTGGTCTAACGATTAAGTGCGTCGCCTTTCAATCGAAAGGTTGGAGGTGCGAAACTGGTCGCTAGCTAGTCGGTTGTGTCCTTGGGCAAGGCACTTTATGGACATTGCCTGTATCCAGCGGATTAATGGGTTCTACGAAATTGAAGGAACGTGTATGTCCTATACAACACATTACAATAGCTCCGGTAACCCGACGATGGCGCGAGGTGATCTGACGATTGCCCTTGTGTTAACCCCCTTGGTTTTCCCATTCACGGGGATAAAGATAAATATCCTATCCTATCCTGAATATCCTATCCTATTTTACCAACAACTGAATTGTCGGTATAATACGCTCGGTTTTAGTTGATATAGAAAATCGCATGACCATTACTCGGTTTATATTCTCGTTTTCTAAAGTCCTTCGAATTTGATAGGATATTCGTGTTTATCCACGGGAATGTGAAAATGTAAGGTGCGTCAACACCCGGGCAATCGTTAGATCACCTCGCGCCCACCGTCGGGTTACCAGAGCTATTGCAGTGTGTCGTGTATGATTCACACGCTTCTTTAAATTGGTAGAACTGATTGTTCCACATGGTTTAGCTTTTATTGTTATGATTAGCTTACTTTCCAGGTAATACGTACACACCATTAAATTGAAGGTTCTGGTGATTGGAGAAATAGGGGTGGGGAAAACCAGCGTCATAAAACGATACGTGCACCAGATATTCTCGCAGCATTACAGAGCTACAATCGGGGTGGATTTCGCGCTGAAAGTTATTCACTGGGATGGTGACACATTGATTCGATTGCAACTGTGGGACATCGCTGGTTGGTACTTTTGTTGTTAACATATACGATATTCTACATATGTCATATATTGAGTACGGTCGTGTGGCCGAATGGCTAACGTGACCGATACATGTACCGACTCTTATAAAAAAACGTACTGATGACGAGACCATCATGACTTTGCACGGTTAAAAAATATATTATTTCTCGGGTAGTCATTTTTATCGCCGTGAATGGGAAAACCAAGGGGGTTAACACACTGGCAATCGTCAGATCACCTTGCGCTCACCGTCGGGTTACCGGAGCTATTGCAGTGTGTTGTGTATGATTCACACGTCCATTCAATGTAGTAGAACCCATTAAGCCGCTAGGTTTAGACGACACAACTGAATAGCTAGCGACCAGTTTAGAATATACAAACCGTGGGCTGAATGGCGACGTACTTAACCACTAGACTATATAATCTGTCGGACAAAAAAATTGTGTATGTGTTCGTTATTTAACATAGCCAGTCCAGCCTATTATGCTCTTTTGTGTCAAATATTCTATATATAGGATAGGATAGGAAATTCATGTTTATCTCCGTGAATGGGAAAACAAAGGGGGTTAACACACAAGCAATCGTCATATCCCCACGCGCCCACAGTCGGGTTACCGGAGCTATTGCAGTGTGTTGTATATGATAGACACGTTCCTTCAACGTAGTATAAGCCATTACTTTGCTGGGTTCAGACAATGTCCGTTAAGTACCTTGCCCAAGGACACAACTGACTCGCTAGCGACCAGTTTCGAATCTACGAATGGCGACGCACTTAACTACTAGACTAATGTGTCGGACAAAACATTATATATTAGTTCGTTATTAAATATAGCCAGTGTAGCCTTTTATGTGATTTTGTGTCAAATATTCTATATATACATGATGAGTAATTTTAATTTAGTAAAAAAGTGATCACCAATACTATAATGTGATTTGTAAAGTTATCCTTAATTACCAAAATTAAACATCAATTTTTCTGCGATAGGCATTGAAATCGAATTGTTAGAATTCCAAAGGTTTCTCAGGACACTGACTTTTCAACGGCTTACCGTTATACCAATTACAAGGGCTTGCAACGTTTTTGCTTTATAAAAATATAAAAAATATACATGCTTTATAAAGTGTATAAAAGGGATAGAAAAGTGTATAAAAGATATATATAAATGTGTATAAAAACATAACGGAACAAACGAGCCCCTTCTTGCTTTACACTAACATTAATCTTAAATCCCACTCTCATGTACTCGGCAATAATTTTGGCAAACTTTTGGTTACGCGTGCAAATTATTCTGACCGTTGACTCGCTGGTTGACTTAAATGGTTTGGCCTTTGCAACCCACTGATTTATCATTTAGCTTTGCAGCACGTACACAGTTTGACACAAAAATTGTTTTAAGGGCAAGAAACGAATGATGTAAAACTTGTTTTAAGGGCAAGAAAAAAACGAATGATGCAAAACTTGTTTTAAGGGCAAGAAACGAATGACACAAAAATTGTTTTAAGGGCAAGAAACGAATGATGCAAAACTTGTTTTAAGGGCAAGAAGAAACGAATGACACAAAACTTGTTTTAAGGGCAAAAAACGAATGACACAAAACTTGTTTTAAGGGCAAGAAACGAATGACACAAAACTTGTTTTAAGGGCAAGAAAAAACGAATAACACAAAACTTGTTTTAAGGGCAAGAAACGAATGATGTAAAACTTGTTTTAAGGGCAAGAAACAAATGACACAAAAATTGTTTTAAGGGCAAGAAACGAATGATGTAAAACTTATTTTAAGGGCAAGAAAAAACGAATGATGCAAAACTTGTTTTAAGGGCAAGAAACGAATGACACAAAACTTGTTTTAAGGGCAAGAGCGATTTGGCAACATGACAAGGGTTTACTACCGGGAGGCAGTTGGAGCGTTCATCGTGTTCGACGCTACACGAGCTTCCACCTTTGAAGCTGTGAATAAATGGAAGAATGATTTAGATAACAAGGTAAGTGTACGGCATTGACAATGAAACTATTGCCGACTTTGTGTTTTTCAATAGATGTTTATATACGCACGGCGTTCATCCGATGATTCACATGAACGAATATGAATGAAACTTGAAAGACCTTTCACGGTTGCCTATACAGCAAGCGTTCAAATAAATATGCTCCCTGTTTCTCCAATGCAAACTTACCTCACTGAATGGGCTGTCACTCAAAATTCTGTCACGGAAATCTTAGATTTTTAAAAACTTAAAATTAAAGCTGGGATAACCGACAATACATAGAGATCATATTTATGGTTGTAGTAGGGATTTTACACAAATGAGTTTTTACCCGTTTCTTCCCGTGAGAACGCTTTCGACTCTCTTTTTACTGACTCATTTTCTTACTGGTTTCGAACCCATGATGGACTCGACACCATTTTAGTATACAATTGGTCCAACTATCAGTAGTCACACGGCGGCACGTCGTTGTCCCTTTCGCTAACCCTCATTTACATAAAGGTGACATTGCCCGATGGACGAAACATCCCCACTGTCTTGCTTGGAAACAAAATTGACCAGATGAGAGGTGGTTTAGTGAGCAACAAGCAGCAAATGGACACATACTGCAAGGAGAAGGGATTTGCAGCGTGGTTCGAAACTTCCGCCAAGGTGGGACACTGATTGCGAAAATGCACACTAATTGGCTATAATCTGTAATTATAGAAAGCAAATATGGTCGATTAAATAAAAAACCTCTTTTTGCCATTTATTGTTATTGTGCCTTATTTAAATAAGTTAGTTTAGACGTAGCTAAAGTTATTTGGATTTAAGTGACACGCTGTTTTAGTCGATATTTAAATATGTTTGGCAATTTTGCATATCTATTGTCATTGTTTTTTTTTTATAGAATTTTAAAACGATTGTGTGCGGTTATTTCCAAAATTACTTCGATTTAAAAATAAATGTTACAACCCGGTTCATTTTGCAGGCTAATATTAACATAGACGAGGCAGCAAAGTTCTTGGTCGGAAAAATCCTCGAAAATGAACGCACATATTCCCACAAGGACACTGGCGCTGACTCCCTTGATTTAAACGACGATGACATAGATGATAAGACCGGATGTTGCAGATGAATGAAATACGTCATAGGATTTGTGACGTCATAAGATTTGTGACGTCATAGGATTTGTGGCGTCATAGATTTGTGACGTCATAGATTCGTAACGTCATAAGATCTGTGACAGATTATGACTGGCCATTAGATCGAACTTCTTAGATTATCTGACGTGTGTATTTTTGTTATTTTTGGCGCATATTCACGTTGCGAAGAAATAATTATTCGTTTTGTTAAAGTTATTATAATAATATAGTAAAAAGCGTATTAATCACAACTTATTTGAAATTATGATACAATCACTTCTGCAGTAATAATGTGTGATATTATAAAGTACTAAATCAATAATGGTTTGTCTTATTTTTGTATTTACTTGTGAATATTGTTCATTCTAGTTTTTTGGGAGTTAAGTCGTAACATGACGAATATAAGTGTAGAATAACACTTCCTTGAGCATTCACGAGGTATTCTGCCGATTGCCCGTGTAAAAACGCTTCATGTGTTTTCCCTTCGAGGGGATAAACACGAATCCAACCGTTTAGCTGAGTAGGTTATAGTGCGTCGCCTTTCAGCCGTTCGCTAGCTATTCGGTTGTGTCACTGGGCGAGGCACTTAGCGGACATTGCTTGAATCTAGTGGAATAAATAGTTCTACCCAGTAATGGGATTAAAAATTTTAAGAACAGATTCTCTTTTGTATCGTACTTACTAACAGGTTCTCTAAAAGGTCTAATGTCTGTAAAAAAAAGCAAGAATCGGGTCGGTGGTTATCCCGACGTTCCAAAAACGGGTTCGACCGAACCCATGCGAACCTATTGAATCCCATCACTGGTTCTACAAAATTAAAGGAACGTCTGAATCATACACAACACTCTACAATAGGTGATCTGACGATTGCTCGTGTGTTGACCCCGTATAGGCTTATACCATTCGTTTTTTCTTTTACTGGGATAAACTTGAATATTCTATCCTAATATACTACTTTACACCTGGTTGACAAATATGGCAGATTTCCAATATATATTATACTTAAACATTAAAAATAATCACCATAATCGCTACTAGCCTAATACCAGAAAAGTGTTTTGATAGTTACGCAAAGAAACATACTTTATATTTGCTTTTTTGGATAATACTTAAAAAACACAAACATAAAATAATGCAAAGGGAAAAATTACAGTATATGGTTGTTCTACCTCTAGCAGCTATATTATCTACTCTGTAGTTAGGAGTATTATGCACCTGCACATTTATTGTTGAATTTAACGAACGTGTGGTAGATATGCGGCTTTTCGCCACGGCACATTGTCTGGCCGGTTAGCTCAGTTGGTTAGAGCGTCGTGCTAATAACGCGAATGTCGCGGGTTCGATCCCCGTACTGGCCACATTCCTTGCCTCGATAGCTCAGTTGGGAGAGCGTTAGACTGAAGATCTAAAGGTCCCTGGTTCAATCCCGGGTCGGGGCAAATTTTTTTTACTTAAAACGTCTTAGGTCGAAATGTTTTATAATGTAAAACATGAACGAAATTGTCATTTATATTTTAGCCCATGTATGATCAGCATTAAAGGAATTACTTAACATGTGCGCACACGGTTTATTTGAAAGAAAATTGTGTTTACGACCTAATAGTTTGGTATTTAGCGACTCACTTTTCAGTCAAATGGTTCTACAATAGAAAGCTGTCTGTTCTGCTCCGAAGTAGAACTAGTCGACCAATGTCACTCTTTCTAAGAAGCCCTTATTGTTTGTTTATCGGTTGTTTATATACAGTGAAAGTGCAAATGGGCGACATTGTGCAGTGTCTACATAAAACTACCTTTGCCTACGGTCCCAGAAGCAAAATACGTCCACATACATACGGGATAAAACGTCTATGGATTAATTTAACGAGCGGTCGCTTTGCTCTATCGAATTTATCTGGGTCAGCCACCCAATCAGTAAGAACGTCAGCGATGTGCTAAAGTAACCGAAGTGTTGTTTGATAAAAAACAGGTCGCGATACGCTTGTGGCCTTGTAACGTCCCGATTATAGGCAGTACTCTACAAGAGGTAACTGACGATTACCTGAGTGATAGCGCCCAGATTGTGTTTTCCAATTTACAGGATAAAACCTAAATATCTTATTCACTTGAGTGCATTCGCCCGCGTCTCCGACAATAACAAACTTTCCAATGGTCTTGACTGAATTAATACGTTATAACAATCCACGGGGTTTATATTGATCCTATGTTTTCTTAAGGCCGATGCACACTTACGGCGATGGCAAGCGATGCGACCATAGAGTACTAATATATTAGTACTCTATGATGCGACAACTCAATTTTCGCAATAGTCGCATCAATCTGTTTTTTTCGATCCACGAAAATATTGCATTTTTAAATTACGAATGCCAACCGTACAATTTCATTCATTTTTAATTTAAGTAAAAGAGCTCGCGATTTATAGATATTTAACGTTTCCGATCGCTTCTTTCATGATAATTTTAAACGGTTAAATACAGGAGGCGTTCAACTAATTATTTTCCTTATCTCTCCAATGCAAACTGACCTCACAAAAACGACTGTCACTCAAAATCCTGACATAGGAAGTCTTAGATTTTTTCCCAATTTAAAATTGAAGCTTGGTTCTGCAACCTAAACTCAAAACCCTACAAAATTTTGTTTAAAAATTTTGAGCCCATACCCCTTCGTACATCGGCAACTTTTTTCCAACAAAACAGCTAGCAGATGCACATTCAACACCTTTATTTTACAATGCACTGCTCCACGATTACAAAACTTTACAGCTAAACGAGAACACCGGCGCGCAGCCTAGCACATGCTGCTTTCAACCAAACAAACACTGGGGAATCACCACCATTGTTACTCAGCAAAACACTTGTTTAAAAACGATGACTCATGGAGGGTACCACTCGTCACATCCTGCCGTTCATAGAGGTCTTAATTGGTTATACGCCATCTACAAATGCAATTCGAATCGGTAATACAAAATTTATTGCTTTGAAAATTTAATGTAGCAACATGTGATCGGGTACTTTATGTGTGTGTGTGGTGTCGGACAATAAAATCTACAGCTGGTTAAATAGGATATTCACGTTTTATTTCAGTGAATAGGAAAACGCAAGAGTTCTCCCACTAGCAACTGTCATATCACCTCGTGCTCACCGTTTATTTCCCAGCAAAATTGTATGTTCTGTCAAATTGAAACGTTCCTACAATTTTAACAGAAACAATAATCCACTGGGTCCACAGTTTTCTTGTGTTTTTCGTTTCATTTTAGGGGCTGTTTAAAATTTACAGTTCCAAGAAATGAACCGATCGTGATATTCTTCGACTAAAAATTCCACCCGCTAAACTACCGAGCTATTCGGCCGGACTTTCTTATGCGGTGTCATTTTTGTTTACATATTTTTACCAATTTTTCTTTAAAACTCATACTGCCGTACATATAAGTGTTCCTAATATTTCTGAAAATGAACAACACGTGAAGTTAAGGCAATGTTTATGCAAGAAAAGAAAACCATAAAAAGAAAACAAATGAAGTGGTGACATAATTATATTGTGGGTAATAGATGAAAACGAAAGAGGTTAGTTTGTGCACAAACGAAAAAAAGTGAAATTAATAGAATTAGAAATGTCATTTCACATGTGTGTTTTTGAGGTGCATTTTTTGTTAGGGTTGAGGTGAATGTGGTTAATCTTAACAAATAAAAACAACACCTACATTTTTGGGTAAAGCTACACCACGATTTAGAAAAATGTTTATGCGTTTTAAAAATAAACGCTTCATTAGTATTTTGAAGCGCTTTCTCTGATACTTTCCGAAACTGCTGACATAGTTTGTGGACGTCTGCTTTTTGAGATACTAGGTTTCCCATATCCTGGTTCATTGGAAGCCATTCCAAGTGCTGGAAAGTCATCATCTGTTACTTTAAATGGATCTCTGCCATGGACACCCATAGCTACAGCAATTTGTGTATTTGAAAGATTGATACCAGTTTGCGAGATGCTTGTACCACTATCTGAGTGTGATTTTTGGGAAGTTCCACCCAAAGATGGGAAATTGTCGTCAGTGACAGTAAGTGAAGCTGTGTCACTACATATTGAAGGTTCGTATGAGTAATCACTGTTGAATGTTGTTCGATGTATTTCATTACTGCTATCAATACCTCTGTAGCGAATATCAGTAGACTCAAACTGAGAATGTTGTGGTACATTAGACTCCCTATAGCCACCATTCTGTATAGGATTTCCAGAACTGAATGGATTAATGTCATAATTTTTTGGTGGATCACGAAGGTCGACTTTAAACTCAGATTGTTTGAAACAGTCAGCCTGTTCTGATGGCAGGTGATTTTCAGTGAGTGGGAAGTGATATATTGGGGATAGAACCTCACTTATCCAAAAACAACACTTCTTTATAGTTAGCATAGTGCAAAAGTAGCAATCAATCTCTTCATGATAATCACACTTTATTCCGATTTCATACTCCCACATCGAAGAAGTGAAGCCACTTTCTATACTTGATAATGGCGTTTTGGTTTGCATAGCATTTGAGATTAATTCACTGACAAGGAATTCCAACTCAAAGACCTTACAAAGTTGATTAGCCATCCCTGCATTTTGTGCGAGCCAATCAAGACAAAACACATTCTTCTTAATTTCCGACATTCTACTATAAATAGGTGGAATCCGACCATCACCGTCCCGACTTGCACCTCGAATAAATGCCACAAGTTCACGCCACATAGCATAGTAGTCAGACCTAGCAAGGCCACAATCTCTTGATATTTGATGTGTCCGCTCGCGAAAGAACTTAACTTCAGACATCAACACAGGTTTATAAGCTCCAGGGTCGATTATCTGATGCCAGTAGTTTTGTATTCCACCACTTAACGTATAATCCACACAAGTTAATTCGCAAGGCAGATAGCCTTCCTCTCCAGGAAGCTCATAAAGCGATTGGAACGAGATAATGATGAAGTGTTCTTGTTTCACATCCATGTTCTTCCATCTTGCTGACAAATACGTCCGATGATTATTCCTCTGTGTGTCAACGTGGGACTGCATGTCAACTCGATTGGTAAGTAGTTGATTTGTACAATCTAATCTTCCACTGTTACTAAGAACTACTGGTGAGCTAGACTTGTTCATTTTCAATTCTCTGGCTCTATTTTCATAAACAGATTTTTCTTCTTTAGTCATATTCTTCCATTGGCTACCAATAATACCTGCGAGTTCAGATTTTAAAACCTGTGAGTTAGTGCCTTTTCTTTTTTGATATTCTTCGTCCAAAAAGAAACTAAAGGCATTTTTGGGAGCCTTTTTTTTCTTCTTTCCAGGTTGAGATATGTTAATTGTTTGGCCAGATACTGCAAACATTGTAAAAAATGTATCTGTAATCAAATTCACGTCGTTATTTTAAAATATAGCCAGAAATCATTTAGAAAACAATACTAACAAGTCATAAACATTGTTTTTGACAAATACCATATACCAGTCTAAGATAGATTGACCACAGAATTTTCAAATTATTTTTATTATAGATCTCTTTACACTTTCACGATTTTATATGCATGTAGTGATCTACCATATACATTTCCCAATTCTGCATTTATTCTTATTTGATGTGAACTTAAAATGTGTAATATGCCCTTGTTTAAACAATGTCCATATTTACATTATTGGCTGGCTATTGATTGGAGGGTTTTATCAGTGAACTTGACTTTTACTTTACCTAAATATATACAATGAGTTAACTTAAAATACTAGTCGAACGAAATAATTACTAATAATTAAGAAGCAGACAATTTTATGTCCTTGCGAAAAGTTCATCGGTTAACTTTTACATGTATCTTGATATTTTAATTTTAAAAACAATGTGCAATTTGCTAAAATTGTTTAGTTCAGAGTTTAAAATAAAATTAGGAAATTTATGGTTTGTTATAGGAACTTAAAAGGAATCTTAATGGTCCTGTAGATAACCAGAAATAAAAAACAATTTTCACCCATAAAAAGGTTGCCAATAGTGTATTTTCCTAATACTTCTTTAGTTATACCTTAACTTAAACTAATTTGAGTGCTTGATTCATATCATTTCTATATAAACATGACTTTGGATATGGTAACAGTAAGCTCTAATCGGTTATTTGTAAATAACTGTAACGAGGGACTAAGGAATCTACGTACAAAGCTAGTTCAACTTTGGTGCTATCACGGGATTAGTAAACCCTATTCTGGGCCAGTATGGAAAGTACGGCAGCTGCACACTCGAGTTTTTTTTTTACCCCGCGTCTTTGCACACTTGGGTAATTTTACACGATCGCGAACATAAACATCGTATAATTTCCAAAAAACCTGTAAACCTACCTCTGGACCTCGGATAATTTACTGTCAGTACATTTTTTGTTATTTAGCCGACCCTATGTTATGTAGATAGATATGTTAGCTGACGGACACGAAAGATTGAGGATAGAATAATATGTTTTTTAAGATTTTGGTAAAACAGTAATAAAAAGGAGATTTTGTGAACACTTGAAGTGTGCACTCTTGGACGTTTGCACACTGCACACTTAAATATTTGGCGCTTGCACACTCGAGATCTCGTCGAAAATTGACGTACTTTCCATACGGGATTCTGGGCATTGAAAAAGTTTTAAACTTAGCGCAGTTACAGTTAGTTAAGCTATAGTTAAAAACTGTACTTACACACTTCCGACTATTAGCACTGTTCAATTAATTGTACATAACTTATATCTATCCGAAATCTATCCGAAACAGTTTTGACAATCTCGCAACAAACAAGCACACCTTCTATTAGAAGAAAAACGCGCGTTCACTTTGTTCACACGTGACCTGACACTTATATAATATACCAAAGTAAAATGCTGATTTACAAATCGTAACCATGAAAGCCGCAGAATCAGTTGAAACATTACAAAAATGATCTTGGTTACGAGCAATAACATATTCGAAACTGAGTCCGGTAATAAAATATAATAATTAAGCCGGTGGTATCTCTTTACAATAATGCATACCGGATACTAACTGTGTCTGCATGTAAAACATAGGAATAAAATGCAGTCACTTTATGTAGGAAATTATCCATTTAATAATAAACGGAATCCTTAAAAACTGTATTATAGGTTAATGGTTATTTAGATACAATATATCATAATTATATGCATTTAACGAAGGGATTTCTCTGATGGAAGGGTTTGCTTGGAATGTAATTTTCCCTGTCTGGAAAGCGATGAGACCAAAGCTCATGTATGGATATTTTTTTACCGAGCCAAGTTTCGAACCCATGATAGGCTCGTCAACAGGACCGTTTTTTTTGTATAGGTATACCATTCCGCCACACGACCGAATCTCATGTGTGGATATTCGCGGCTCAAAACCAGCTTTATACGGGAGGGGATAGGATAATCATGTTTATCCCCGTGGTTGGGAAACGTAAGCCTGGTTACTAAACGGGTAATTGTCAGATCGGGGATATATAAACAAGATATCTCTTGTTTATATATCTCCGGTCAGATCACCTCGCGCCCATAGTCGGATTACCCTAGCTATGTCCATGATTGAGACATTCCTTCAATTCGTTAGAACCCATTAATCCACTGGTTTCAGTCAATGTCTGCTAAGTGTCTTGTCCAAGGACACCGACTAGATAGCTACCAGTTTCGGACTTGTAACCCTTAGACAAAAGGCGACACAACAACCCACTGAGCTAAACGGCCAGACTAAAGTACATTTCATTGATTTGCAATTGCATATAAGTAAACGCAATAATACAATAATATCAATTCGGTGGCCAAATGTTTAGCGCGACCGATTCATATATAGTTCTTTATAAAAAAAACGGACCAACAAATGCTCTCGCTAGTTCAAAACTTAGTCTGATAAATAAGGCCGTGATGAGGCTTTTTATTTGCACATAATGATTGACTTAATATAACAGGAAACAATAGTTCTTGGACCACAAATCCAGTAGGCGGATGTTTCCGACCGAAACTTTTGGCTGGTGATGTTTCGTACAAATACGAGCTAAACCGACTCTAAAAAAAGTTTAAAGAAAAAATGGAATTAAAAATACCGCATCCAATGTAAATTTTGATGGTCTGGCCAAGCTTAGAGTAACTTTTTTACAGCAATTATTCGGAGAATTCGCCACACGTAAGTAACAATACATATGTTCCTATCTCGTTTGGTTACTTAGGGCCTACTGTATTGTTTTTTGGTAGAAAAAGAGAAAAGTGCCTGTGAACGCCTGCATGCAATAAACAACTAAGTCGGTTAAAATAACTTGGAAAACTTTAACTTTTTGATTGCGAAATCGTAACATACGAACATGATTTTAATATAAATGGTGTTTGTTATAAATACTCATTAATTGCGTGGTGTTTAATTATCCACGCATAGACTTTTCGTTCAGGCGTATGTTGAAGCGTCGCCCATATAACGGCACATGTATAAAAAGTTAAACACTTTATTAATGGGACCTCTATGTAAACACAGAAATGGGTATGCCAACCATCAAAACCATTAACAAAGCCCCTTAAAAACTACCGACAATATTATGTTTTCTAGATGTTTACCGATTTTTATATAGTTTGTTCGCCAGTGTAAATTTCCCTTAAATGAACTTGTTTCAGTATAAGCTCTTTACTATGACACAATTGGGCTAATATAAAAAATCAATTATTTATTACTAC
Source organism: Ciona savignyi (assembly GCA_000149265.1). NCBI lineage: Eukaryota > Metazoa > Chordata > Ascidiacea > Phlebobranchia > Cionidae > Ciona > Ciona savignyi. Next base: position 183,923 of record CH002171.1, on the reverse strand, counting down.
AGACAAGAGCCATAAATTATTTAATCCAGATTCAATAATTTCGTATTTAATACACAATTTCAAATAATATTGCTCAACACTGGAGCCGGGAACATATAAATAAACACTAGTTGGAGAGTTATTAATCAAAACCGCAGTTGGAAATACATAGGTCAGAATTGTAATTGGAAATAAATTGGTCAACACTGTACTTGAAAATATAGATGTCAACACTGTAGACCAGTGCTTCTCAAATGGGCGCCATAGGGGTTAGCTAGGTGCGCCACATTTGCATTTCGTAAATTTACGACAGAGTGTGCATAGATCATAAACTACTAAATGGTTAGTGTCTAGTTCGTTCTTTTCCATTGTTAGTTCTACATTCCCTTTTGAAAAGCCAGAGCGCTCAAGAAACAGTAATTTTGTTATGTGGAAAATTCGGTGATAAAATTATTTAAATTAAACTTTTAATTTTCCATATTTTTTCTAAATTGTTTGAGTATTTAGCATATTGTTTTGACTCCCCGTGCAAAGTGCGCCCGTTCGTTTCTTAGTTGGTCTCGGGTGCGCCACGAGGTCAAAAAGATCGAGAACCACTGCTGTAGACATTCGAAGATTCGACAAAAGACAGCCCAGCAGTCGAAATGGAGTTTCCGTGGTTGCTTCTTCTTTATTTTACAACTATATGTGACGTAATACAGGCAGATTGTTTAATTGGAGAATTCGAATGTGAGAAAACGCGGAAATGCATCCAGCGAGACCAGGTAAATAAGTTGTTTAGTATTCGAATATTCGTTAAAACGAGAACGAATGTCATTCGAAATCTATTGCACAAGTAAAATAAGCAAATACGTAGGGGATAAAATTGATTATTTCGGCTGCACTGTCACAATGGATAAATCAATATGTAATAACGCAATATTCATACGTCACATTGGGGACTGTTTGGCTTGCGGTTTTATTGTGACGTCATAAAGGTGAGAAACAAGATCTGGAACTGTGGGGAAAATGACAGAAGCGATGAAGAAACGCCGCTCGCAAGGTGTCACTCGAGATCCGAATTTCGTTGCCGCGGCAACGGGCAGTGTGTGCCACGTGACTGGATAAACAGAGAGGTAAAGTGACAATTGCAACTTGGCTGCCTCTAAATACTACAGGAGCGCTTGGAGCGCTTGGATTCAGGGCCGGTTTTAGGCCGATTTGACCGATTAGATCAAATTGGGCCCCGCACCTTGAAGGGGCCCCGCGCTAGCGGGGGTCTTTCTGTATTACGAGGTTTAAAATACTACTGAAATGTAAAATAATATTCTTTCTCATAATATCAACTTGTTATGCATCGTAACTAAGTCAAATTTATATATTATATAATTGTCTGCCAGTTACGTCATAATGCTTTCTATAGAATGCAAGATTGCTAAAGCCATTGACTTTGAAGTTATTTTGAATGACTTTGCTAATAAAAAGGCAAGAAAAGTCTTTTTCTGAAAAACTAAAGGTTAATTGCCTAATTTTCCCTTTTTGCTATTAAAAGTAAACCAATATATCGTAAATAAGCATCCACATTACCTTTAATTTGTTTTATAGCAAGTATTAAATGTCTATTTTTGTAGTTTGTATGTACTGGTATGTATTTTATGATATATAAACACCCATAAACTTTGCTATAAAGAGTAGGGGCCCCGCCATCACATTTCTAATTGGGCCCCGCGGTTCCTAGAACCGGGCCTGCTTGGATTGCTATGGAAAGTAATTCTAACCCTGTCCCAAACACTAATCTCAACCCCAGAACTAACTTTAACTCCAACTCTAACATTAATACCATGGATTTTGTAATTACGAAGTATAGTAAGCGATCCAAGCGATCCAAGCGGTCCAAGCGGTCCAAGCGATCCAAGCGATCCTGTAGTATTTAGAGGTACCGTTGCAACTTTGTTACGTAACACGAGGTGACTGCAGATTTGGCTTTGTTCCGATGCAAGCGATGAAGGCGGGATCCGGGACTTTCCCTGCATCGAGAAGGAAGAGTTCAGGTATGATGACGTCACAACGAACAATATGACATCACGAATACTACAGGTGTTCTAGCGGTCGGTGCATCCCCCGTTGGAAGGTCATGGACGGGTTCAACGATTGTCCGCACGTGGGCGACGATGAGTCGAGGCATCTTGAGTGTGACGTCAGCAGAGAACGTCGCTGTGACGACGGTACTTGCGTTCCACGTGACCGAGTAAGTGACGTCATTGATCAAATGTAAAATTAAAAATGACGTCGCGCAGCTAAAGAACGGATTACGCGACTGCATCTACGAAAGCAGCAAAGATGAAGTCATGGTAATACAAGAGTAAGCGATCGCCCAATCAATTGTTACTTGTCAGACAGAGCAGTTTCTAACAGGGAGCCACTAAAGTGCAACGGAACCACTGAGTTCGCATGTGTTTTTGATGACGTAATCACACGTTGTATCCAACGTTTCATGGTGAACAATGGACAAAAGGACTGCCCGGGCGGAAGTGACGAGCGTGTGACGTCATTCACTTGCTTCGACCAGGAGTGGTCGTGTGATGACGCAAGAGTCTGCTTGGCCAATCACATGGTTGTATTTCTAGCGCTTGTTTTACCTAACCTAAATCGTCACAATTTAAGGTTTGTGACGGAATACCTGATTGTTTGGATTGCAGTGACGAAATAATGGGTTGTGACGTCACATTGCGATATGTCGCCTGTCGAGAACCTTCTGTTCGAATGGGCGACCACGTGACGTAGGCAGTGTCATCAATTCACCTTATGACGTCAATTATCGCCATTGTTTTGCAGAAAACACGGGATTGTAACGTCACACTGTATATTGCGCAGTTATTATTGTGACGGAATAATCGACTGCGCGGACGGAAGTGACGAAATGTATGACGGAGCTGGATTCAAGTGTCGCGTCACTACAAGAGGTATTACGTCATAGGCACGTCGTGTTGTTCTGATGACGTCATTTGCAGGTACGTCACGAACTTGTGTCCTGCTCTCCTCATTGGTCAATGACGGAGTGACGGATTGCGATGACGGGTCGGACGAGAACCAATCACAGGGCTTCATTCCGGTCACGTGTCTGTCCTCGAAATTTGATTCGTTGAGCCCTCGCAGGATAAGAACCAATCAGATCTGCGATGGACTTCTCGATTGCTTCGACTTCTCCGACGAATGCCTTTGTGACGTGAATAACGACTTTTGTGACGTAGTTCTCGGTGATTGGTCGAATTCCTGTCCAATCGGGACGTTCAGCTGTGAAAAAAATCCCCCAAATCCTTGTTTACCGAACAGTAAGCTCTGTGACCGCATAATGGACTGTAACAATGCAATAGACGAGAAATCGTGCCGCCCTTCGATTGGGGAACCACCTTCGAATTTTGCACGAAACAAAACTTTCAATTGTCCGCTCACAAAGTCCCTGCAATACTTCTCCACAAAGTTCGATGACGTAAGAACAAAGGCGACGAAGTGTGACCGGATTCCAGAATGCTTCGGTCTTTATGACGAATGTGACGTAACATGCGAAAAAGTTCCCGAATTTTGTCGTCATTTGGCGGGAAAGTTACTGTGAGTCGTTGATGATTAAAATAATGTTGATTAAGATAACTTTACATGTTACTGCAGAAATCCCTACAAAATAACCCGAACTCCAAATCCATGTTTATAACTAACTCTCACACCATAATATTCATTTTAGTGCAGTTTCCCTCCTTCCTTCCCGCTTTCCCTCCTTTTAGTTTTCCCCGTCTAATTTACCAAACAGACTCGACTAAGTACATGAGATTTATTTGCTGTTTCAGATGTGATGAGTCATCATTTCAACCGCTATTCCCATCGAGGGTATGTGACGGGATAATCGACTGTCATAATGGAATAGACGAGCAGTACTGTGACGACATAAGATTCAATTGTGACGCAACAGTATATGTGAGTATGGATGGAGTTTAATACGAAGTTAAACCGAATAACTCGGTCGGTTAATTCCTTCAGTAGGTTAGAAACTTGTCGCTAGCTAGTATGTTGTGTCCTTGGGTAATGCGTTAGCGAACTTGCTTGAATTCATTGGTTTAATGCAGCGCTGAGAAACTTCTCTAGTCGGCGGGCCAGATGTGGTAAAATAAGTTTCTTGGTGGGCCTAAATACAGGGTATGGTTAGATACAATCTGCGGGCGGTCACCTAGGGATACCCAGCCCCCCCCTCCCTACGTGGCTTGCACGCTGTGGAGAGATGCCTGCGAAAGGTGTCTCTTACAGCAACCACATACTAGGAAAACCTCCCCCAGTGGATTAATTTCCACATTGCACGAGGGGATCGGCCTAAGGCCACCAACTCGCACTAAGTGCACAATTTTGCTTTTTTTTTGGCTTAACAAAAAAAAAAAACCTACGGGACGGACCCGGCCTGCGGCCGTATGTTGCCCGTGCCTGGTTTAATGGGTAGTTTCAAAATAGAAGGAATATCTTATGCAACACTGTAATAGCTGGGGTAACCCGACGCTGGAGGTGATCTGACGATTGCCCGTGTGTTAAACCCCTTGGTTTTCCCATTCACGGGGATAAACATGATTCTTCTATCCTATGCAACAATTAATATTTGCAGAACCACAGTGCTGCGTCGGACATAGGTCGAAAGGTCAGTATTAAAATCACCCAAGCGTGCGACGGTCACGTGGACTGCGTCGACCAATCAGACGAAAGAAATTGTTTGAGCCATTTCTACTGCCACGACGGCGGATTTCCGTTCTTCGTTGAAAAGTAAGTTTAACCGGAAACGGAAATGAGGTTTTAACTCAAAAACGCGACCAGGTCAAAGATGGTGGACGGGAAAGACGACTGCGCGGACGGAAGTGACGAATGCCCGAACGTTGAGCTTCTGGATTATATCTCGTCACGTGACCAGATGATAAAATCTCCATGGTTACGAGTGTTGCTATGGGTGGTTGCCATGGTTGCCGTCCTTGGCAACGCTGTCGTCATATCCACGACAGCGCGGCGGCTTCTCTCGAAGACGATTCGAAAATCGGGTTTGTGATAATGACGTCATAGAAGATGACGAAAATATTAATCTTTGATTTCAGGGAATTTAGCACGGGGACTTCCCCAGGTGACGTCATTATCGAGATGTCATGACGTATTAGTGATGAATTTGGCG
>CH002171.1:121804-158443 GCA_000149265.1 Ciona savignyi | reverse complement strand
CCATTTAACCACCAACTCTTACCACTAAAACAAACCATTTCACCACCAACTCTTACCACTAAAACAAACCATTTAACCACCAACTCTAACCATTAAAACAAACCATTTAATCACCAACTCTAACCACTAAAACAAACCATTTAACCACCAACTCTAACCACTAAAACTAACCATTTAACCACCAACTCTTACCACTAAAACAAACCATTTAACCACCAACTCTAACCACTAAAACAAACCATTTAATCACCAACTCTAACCACTAAAACAAACTATTTACCCACCAACTCTAACCACTAAAACAAACCATTTAACCACCAGCTCTAACCACTAAAACAAACCATTTAACCACCAACTCTAACCACTAAAACAAACCATTTACCCACCAGCTCTAACCACTAAAACAAACCATTTAATCACCAACTCTAACCACTAAAACAAACTATTTACCCACCAACTCTAACCACTAAAACAAACCATTTAACCGTAAAGTTCTAAACCAAAGCGAAGGATAATTATCATTGATATATTTTTTTAATTTATTCAGGTTGACGTTGTTAGAATAAAACAACTTTTACCATTGAAATCTTGTATTCCAAGAGAATATGACACTACCTTTTGCTACTGGCTTTAGAAGCGTTGTAGGTAGGACCACTCATAGACTATATTCCCACTCTTAAATGTCATAACGTCGAAGGAAAAATTTAAATAATCACACTTACCAGAAGGAAGCATAGAACTGTCATAGCCTGGAAAACCAGTCCCGCCCGGATAGACGAACGATCTATTGCCGAATCTACCTTCAAGGTGAACCTGAAATCGTAGATGTTTACAAAACCAAGCAATACGTAAAGGTTATACTTTGCTTAATTAAAATAACAAAATGTTTATAATCGCTGGACAGTAAATAAACAACACCAAGATTATGTTTGTTTAGACGAGCAAGGCGGACGAACGTAGAGCAAACATATATGTGTAAGCGTACCCTTGTTTAGGTGATATGACGATTGCTCGTGTGTTAACCCCCTTGGTTTTCCCATTCACGGAGATAAACATGAATATCTTATCCTATCCTGTTTAACTTGGTTTGGAAATGGTCGGTTAGTTCACTGGTTACTGCGGTTGTGTTATGTAGAGTTCGTAGAAAACTTTTTTTTACCGGAACCAGTGTCGATCCCATGACTGGGTTGTCACCAAGTAAGTTTATATATATATTTATGAAGCGGCGTGTTAATCAGTCGCTAACCAATCGGCTACACGACCGTTCGAGTTCTTACAAACTAAACCAAGCAAAAGTTACTGAACTATGTAAATATACACCAAACAAGACCTCTTGCATTCACTTATATTATAGTTTGTTTATTGAAAATTGTAGTTACCGGAACAATCATACTGATTATTCATATCTGAATTTCAGTTGAAGCAACACATAGATACAATTGCTCCGTTTTAGAAGAAGAGTCGAGCTCGTTTTTTGATTCAAGCAAAAGTTACTGAAAGTCGGATGGGATCTAAAATACGAGCCTGGTCGGGTACGACAGTCTACATATCTTAAAATACGACTTACTTCGGAAAATCGAATGGTCAACGATTCGTTGCCCGTCCCATTCCCAGTAGTACAAGGAGGTGAGACCCCGTTTCCACCACTGACTTGGTTTGACCCATGACTCTCTTCTCTCTGCGGCACAAAATAGTTTGTTTTCGGGCAACATCGGGTAAATATTGTTTCGACATCGGGTAAAATAAAAAGTGTCGAAAGTAAAAAGGATTATAAACAGTCAAGCACTTTTATAACAACACTGCAGTTTAAGGCGTATTGGTAATGTAGCTCAGTGAAAAATAGGTCCCGCTGGAAACGAATACAGCAGTAAAAAAACCGGTCGTTTTTCAAAAATGATGTTCCCAAATTTTTTTTGCAGATTGCGAACAAACATGTTTATTACTGCAGTAGTAATGGCGCATCGCTGATTTACATATTTCTATTTATTTTACAGTAACCTTTAGTTAAATTCACTTATCCATAGATAGGAGACTGTGTTCACACTATTAATAGAACTTTGAATCCGTATGACCAATACTGAGCCTAAGGTTAATTTTAAGAACACAGGTCGCTGATGGCAAAATAACTGTGCTTTATCGCCGTAGGATATTATATATCAGGCATGGGCAACCCCTGGCACGCGTGCCCAACTTGGCACGCGAGCTCGTATTTCTGGCACGCCAGTTCAAGATATTAGATTCCTTTCTCTTAAAGATGATACCTTAAAAGTTGTTGTACTATTTGAGCTTTGGCCACGTGCATAAAATGTTTATTACCGTAAGTTGTGAAGATTTGATTATTTATTACCGTGGTATTGTTACTCAACAAACACCAAAGAGTACAACAATCCGCTTGCAAGTTGCTGCCACAAACGAACGTGAGAGAAATTTGTACGTTTGTGCAGATAACCAGATGTAGTTAATATCAGTTACCCTTAGTATCCTAATTTACTTTTGTTAGCAATTTAAGATACAAAATGTTATAAGGCTAAACAGGATGTACGATGTACCGGTAAGGTCATTCGGCATCGGTAAAGGTCATAAATGCATATTTCGGCAACTAAAAAAGAGCGGTAACTTATTTTACATAAGCTCATCGTTACGTTTATCAAATTGCGTTAATGAGAGTAAAAATTCATCATTGAACACACTTTTTCACCTGCCTAAGGTTTGCTCTATCAGTAATGGTACAGCGCTTGCTTATTTTGCAGTAAAGATAAAAATTTAAAGTCATTACTGTAAAACAGCGGTTCTAAAACTGGGTCCGCGGTCTTTTGGGGACCGCGAAACGTATTTCTGGGACCGCTAAGCACTTTCCAAAAAATTTAAACGACGCTTCTTAAAAAAAATGTGTAAAATTAAGTTTTTATGCAACTTTTCTTCCAATCAACTTAACAAACAATTTGTCATGAAAGCTTACAGGCTACATAGGCATTTATGACATCACAAGAAGCTATTTGATGTCACATTAGTGCAATTCAAAAGTACAGAACTCCTACTATAGTAGGAAAAAGTATAACTTCTCCTATTGTAGTAGGAGTAAACATTAAAAAATGCCAAGGTCAGAGGCGTCTCGTTTTTCCTTTAAGCCGTGCATCCGGGTTAATATGTTTTGTTTTAGAATTTTAACGTTGCTAAATTTTTCGTTTTACGAATTGTTAGTTGGCACGCGGAAGGATTTTTCCATTAATTTTAGCCGATTTTGGCACCCAGGCCGAGAAAGGTTGCCCACCCCTGTTATATATGGTGTTGGAAAAGGTTAACGAAGGTTAAAGCTTGTACAAAAAAACCGCAGAAATCCACTCCGTCGACAGTCTAGATCATTTCAAGCCGAGCCGCCATGAGACTTAATTAAATAACTCAGAAGAAAGTGCTTTACTGCTTGCAGAAATTATCATCATTATTTACTCAAAAAAAATATTATACTTTTATAATCAAAATAAAACACATAAAACTCATTTTGTTCTTATTTTTGAAATTTTGAATTGCTGGAGTGAAAAAAAAATTGATCATTTCTTGTTTGAATTGTATTTGAATATTGATTCTTAAAAGAACATTCCTTTCCTACGTTGGTTCAGTTTTTGACAAATGCCTGTATTTTCCATAGTTCTGTTTTCGCTTCCAGCGGGACTTATTCTTGAGTTGAACACGTTTACCGTTTCTCTATACAAAATTTCAGAGTGTTTTCTACCAAGTTTCGAACCCATGACTGGCTTGTTATTAAGACCGTTTTGTGGGGAAAATGACACAATAATTGACCGCGCTAACCATTAGGCAACACAATCTGTGGTCGCACTATTCTGTCGGATTTTCATGACACCCTTTCTTTTCCAACATTTGGATGATAAGATTATCTTATTTATTCATAAAATTGTTGACATATAATTAACATATGTGCAGATAATGACTTTTTTCAATCTTCCATTCGGTTTGTTTAGGACTTTATATCATTTATATCAAGATCCAAGCTTGAATAAAAAAACAGCCCTACCTTGATCATATTCAATCCGCCGGGTGGCGTGATAGAGCCAGCGGGTGCAAGACTCGTGACGTTTCCAACTCTCGCGACCGACTGGGCTCTTGCGGCAGCGGCAGCATGTTGCGATGGCGTTAGATACGGGAATTGGGGTTGGGGGTAAGCCCAACCGCCTGTCCCTCCCGCTACCATTCGGCTCGCGTCAACTGTAACAACAAAACATTCCAGTAACGCCAACTTCTTTCGCTTTCAAACAGGTGTCGTTAGAATCGGTTTCGAAAAGATAGCGCATTAGTTTCACGCCTCGCTCGCTCTTTAAAAACATTATTAAACGCTTTTGCGGTTAGCGGTTATTCGCATTAACTTTTATTTTTATTTATGTCTCTTTCTAAGCAGACATGATTGTCCTATCCTGTAAGTAACGTTTACATAACCACGGTTTATAACTAGGGAGTGGAAAGTGAAACTCATTTGATTTTCTTTAACACTCTTTGAGGTTTTACTGGGAATTAGAACCAAAGTGAACTCTCACAGGGACATGTTAAGGTACTGAAATCTCTTATCGTTTAAGACAAGGCCACAGGCTATTACGCGCGCCCCGGGCTCTCAATGTAGACCACATTGTTGGGCTTCGCCGCAGGACCGCTAAGCCGCCAATACACAAGGCAGCCCACGTACACAAGAGAGTAGAGAATACGTGCACACTCTAGAGCACCCGCAGCCAAAATAGCAGTCAAGTTCGCCTCGCCTCCGACCGCCTCGCGCGCACACACACTACGTTTCTTTCGCGCGCACGCACGACGTTGAGTTGGTTATGCGTGTATGTGGATTTGACTGCTGGTTTGTGGGGACGCGTGAAGGAATGTAGTGAAAGCGAGCTCCTTATTTCGTCGCCCAATCGCTGGCACTTACGGACAGCTATTCTAGCAATTCCAGCACTGATATATCAAACGAACTGTTGAAAACTTATTTTCACCACCTAACCATTGCGCGATCCAAAAATAACCCGCCATTATTTTAACAGAAAACACAATCAACGCGCATAAGTACTAACAGTGAAATACGTTGATTTGCATGCACAAGTAGCACTTGGAATACGTAAAGGGGCTTCGCAGACAAGTAGCAGACACAGCAAGGCTATTCTCCTAAGTCCAGACGACGAACGTGTGCGGAAAGGTCGGCCTGTGTCGGCGGCATAATCAGCGCTTGTCTAAAGACTCGAACTGGTATGCACCCGTGCATAGAAAATCGAGTTCGTGGCAAATAAGCTATTTTCGAAGCGCCTCTATGGTTTAACCATAACACCGAATTAAAATTTAAATTCTACCTTCGCTGGAGACCGAAAGAGACGGATAAATTAAAGCCGTTTTAAAACAGGAAACTTCAAAGGCGCTAAGAATCATAAATTAGAAATCGGTTGGAACAAAATATAGATTCCGCAGCCAAACTTCGTAATCTTACTTTTACTTGTATTTTAGATAAAAAATGTATTTAGTTAACCTAAGTAAGCCCCCCTCCAAAAAACACAAAACTGCTACCTTGTCCTTGATAAGTAGAATTCCTTCGAATAGATTCAAGATGAAAACCTTCCGGAAACAAAACCCCTTTCGCCCTCTCCTCTAACTGCTTCTGTCGGTGGCCTTGAAAGCAAAACGTCATTTTCATAAAATGAATAAAAGGGTGGGGACAATGATGTCTATATATAAATATTTCGCTATTGTTTGAATCCAATGTGGTCAGTTACACATATAGCAATGAAACGCGGTTATCTATACATTCTTTTGTATTTCGAACATTATACGGTACATAAAGATAACAAGTTACATAGCCTACTTATAGGAATGGTAATTCAAACGATGTGGTACACAAAAGATTACAACACAATTAGCCCATATTTATTAAGTGTAATATGCTAAATTAGTATACCTAATTGCTTATTATGAGGTTGGTATGGCCAATATAAGCCAGAATCGGCCTTAAGGTTATATGAGGTTAGTATCGGAATACCTCTTAGAAAGTTGGCTGTAATTGTACGCTATGCATTTCTACACGCTCGACTGTCTTAACAAAATTGCGGCCGCCTCAGTTTCCCACAAACACTGGTTTACCACGAACAGCTATCTAAAATTAACGGCCGGAATTTGACTCCCAATTCCGCGAACGTCGACCAAACGTTGTTGAGATGGCGAAAATAACCTTAAGAAAATCCACATGAAATGGCCGAAACAACTTATACAACTGGAATGGCAAATTTACCTCAAGAAAGTTCAATATATTATACCTAGCAACAAATTACTGTACACATGTACTGCTGAGAAAATCAAAATAAACTACTGTAAATGTATTATAAAGAAAGTAAGGGAACGTGTACCCTGATTTTTAAGAACTATTTTGGAATATTTTATAATTGAAAGAATCTTAAAATTTGGTATCAAAAATACTAACAATGTATGTTTTTCAGTTTAACTTTTCTAAGCAGCTAATCCCAAATGAAATGAATTTATTCATAAAATGGATTTTAACACGTTATATTTAAAATAACCTAACTGTAAAATAAATATACTTTGGAATTTCTAAAAAAATATAAAAATTATATTACTTGTAAAGTAATTTAAAAGAATCTATTTTTTAAATATAAACAACCTAAGAAAAGTTATCCAATTAATAAAAAATGTGCATGTTCTTTATAATCAAAAATCTGTAAAAGTTTAATTCAGTAATAAACAGATATTTGGTCTACAAGGACGAGGATAACCAATATGTGACACATGGGAATTCGGTCTGGCGGACAATATGGTTTCCCCGTTAAAAGCAGAGAGAGCTTGCCTTCTGTAGCACACTACATGGCTATGCGCTACAAAGTCATGTTGCATAAACAACAACCATTATACATACGCCAGTCTGACTGCACGTACATGGGAATCTAAAGATTTGAATACACACGTTTGGAACTAGAGATTTCTATCTAAAGATAAGCGTTTTGTAAATTTGGTATGTAAAAAATAATACAGTCGCTTTTTTTCTACATTTTTAACTGTAAAAGACCTTTTACATTTTGTAACAGATTTTCGTGCCTCTCAAATCGAAATATTTTATTAAGTCCAGAAAGTAACTAAAATCCATGTGGTTTTAGGTTAATAAAAATAAAGATTTTCGTTTTTACTGGTCAAAGGTAGGATGTACAATGTACAGGCTTTAGATCATTTTTTTTGTATATATATATGACGTTTTTAAGAATTATCTCATTATGGCATGCCATGTACCTAGTTAAGCACCACGGGACTGTTACATAACAAGACCATTGTTACATAGAAGAAAGGACAAAAACTGTAAAATTAGGTTAAACCTGTAACTGGGAGAAAAGTGTATAAGATAAGACTTAGTGTAGTTTGTGTAACATTTAGGGCTGGGTTTAGCAATGTAATAAAGTTCTAGCCTACGTGTTTTAAACTGAACTTTTCTAATTTAACAGTCTTATAACCTCTAATGTTACATAATTATACTTACGTCTTGGTTCTCGTGGGCCGTCCACTGTAATTTTGATTGCTCTTTGGTAAGTTGCTACTTGTGGTGGCGAAGAGAATACGGTGATGGTGAGATTAAAACTTTTTCCTTAAAAATTACAAACATTTCGTAAGTGTATGCGACATATGTAAAATCGATTATATATTTTTAGGTTATGCGACGATACTTAAGGGAAAAGCTAAAGTGATATTTATAGGGTTTATATCCAGCTATAGGCTATATATCCAGCAATGACTATATCTATATTCAATAGTTTTGAATGTACTATGTCTACAAATAAATAAACCAAGCCTAGCCAGACTATTTGTATTTATATACCAATATACCCAATTACATCTTATCATAAGGGTATTACAGATTGGAATATGGATATATAACATATTTTATTGCCGTGTGGTTAAAGGAAGAATTCCCCATCGACGGAATTATATTTGAACCAACCACTAGCAATGTAATAACTTCATGCCGGTAGGAGGTAGAAAAATAAGAGAAAGTTTGCATTTTCTACCAATGTAAAACAGCCATTACTAAGTCGAAAAAATACCTCTGCCACTGCGGCCCAGAAATCTTAGGTCGTTGAACCTTGCCACGCAGCCTTTCATTGTGGCTGATGCGTTTCGTAGCTCTGCTGAATAATTCTCGTCGTTGCCCGCCATAATCGAAACCGCCGTTCCGTCCGGTATATCGGATAGAGCGACAACTACACGTTACAAACAGTAAGGTTAGGACGATGCTAAAGATGACAGTACTATATCAACTTTAAAAAAACCGGAAAACCTTTAAAAAACGGAAAAAAGTGAAAAGCTACTGTACCGACCTTTAAAAGGAGTCTGTAGCGATTTGTTGACGCGCCAGTGTTGCGGTAGCGGTGTGCAGAGAAAATTCGGACTGTCGGTTTTAATTAGTTCACCTTGATGGTCCGATAAAATGTCGACAACATGTCTGCCGGTTGTGGCATGCTGGGCTGCTGATACCGAGCCCGTATAACTCATACTCAGCGCCTGTGCTCCGGGCATTTTTTCGCAGACAGATGATGCCTCTCGCCCTTCGTCCTCGGTGTCCAGTTTGGAGTGGTAGCCGCGTGAATCTTCGAACGTATGGTACAAAACACCTGGATCCGAACTCGAATGGTGCGGGTTCGGGTAGTTCGGTCCTTCGCCGTTATAAAAGGCCTCAAGGTTTGCGGATCGGTGACGATAACTTACAACCTCTGCCACGCCTTGACAGGTGTCGTAGTGGATGTAATCAGTCGGTGGCTCCGGTAATGAGCGTGCGCAGGGTTGCGTATATGCTTGATTGTATGGGTCGTGTGGGGCCGGTGCTATGGCTTGCTGAAGAGTTTGTTCGCATGTGGGGCGCAAGTCAAACTGCGGCTCCTCGCGTCGATTGAAGGAAACCACACACGATGTTTCTTCAAAACCGTTTTCGCGGTTTTTCGATTTATCTAACGGCTCCGCAATGTGGTAGCTTGATTCTGGGCACAAGGTATCACTCAGAAGATTGGGTTTCTTGCAGCAAATACCCGCCGCCGCGTCAGCATCGGACTGGCTTCGTTTTTCAGCGTAACTTCGTCTATAAGTGTTCTGTGGGTTTAAGTGGCTTGCTAGTTTTTCAGCTTCTCCATGGGTGTCTTGTGGCTCAAGCTGCTGTTCGCGTCTTCTCTGTTGTTCTTCAGCACCGCACTCGTAGTGGTTTGTGTTGTACAAAGCGATATGGCGCGTTACCACATCGGACGCCGCTACAGATCCAATAATAGGGCGGTTCTGGTAAGCGCTCAAGCCCTTTCGATTACGGTATTGCGTTAGCTGTTGAGTGGCCAAGCTATGCCGGTGAAACTGGTGGTCTGGGGAGAATAGAACGTGATATTACTCTTAAAATCCTGTTTTACATACAAAAACGGGTTATACCAGTTAATCATATGACTACGCACTCGAATACACATTAAGATGAGTTGTTTCTATGAAGGATTAAAGTTGGCAGATAATTTCCAAGATTAATTGTTTCGTTTAATTTTCCTTAATATATGTCCCAGGAAAATCGCCTTTAACGCATGATCTCACGGGCTATAAATGCTAACCAAGTAATCACGTACTTCGCTTATGAATCACGCCATCGTGCCCCTAGGTATACACAATCATGTTACGTAAATTCTGGTGAACGGTTTCGCTTGGAAACGCGCAGTCGAAAGCTAAAGTTGGTTAAATAATTCCTTGCGTTGTCTTCTGTTTTCCCCGCATAGACAAATCGATTTCACACTTGAACGGCGACGACGGCCAGTTCGTCAATATGTACTAGCGGAGTAAAACAAGCATCTCTTATCCTCTTGCTTACTCTCTACCTACAGCGCCCGTCTGCTCCCCGCTCTTTAATATTCTATTCTCTTACCCCTGACTCAAAGTCACGTACATCTCCACGCCATAATTCTCCATCAATAAGCAAACAAAGATTGCGACCGGGTGTATGGATTTCGTGGGCGACATGTGTGTGAACTAATCCAACAAGTAACTCAGAAATTTTCCAACACACCCAACAATTCAAAACCAATGTACAACTGCCAAAGTGTCGAGACGCAACTAGCAATTACGAGTTCGTCGTGTTGAATTCCGTAACCATACGTCAGCTACTTGCCTACCGCGCATCAATGATTTTGCGACGCTAGCATTTTAACACACAGCAGTGTATACTAAACTAATACACTGCCAGTCGCCATGAACTAACGCAATAGACTAAAGCTTAAAGCCTTTCGATCTCTATCGCAATAATTACTAATATATAACCAACTCGGAGTGTAATCGAAGAAACATGCCCTGGGCTATGTGGCCTTGACTGTCTGTGCCAAATCGGCACGAACTTGAAAAATTCGTTTCCAATAAATCTCTGAGATTATCCAGCACAACCCCTTAGTTCTCAGGTATATCTTAAGGTTGGGTTTAATCGGGTGGTCAATTTCTGTAAATCTAAATATAGCCGTCCACATTGTGTGTTGCGGCCAGACCGAGCAAAACGTTGCGGTCAGTTCTTTCAAGGGTAAGAGCAAACCCGACAGCTCGTTCCAACGCCACATACGTAATCTCACAGCAGATCTACCCATGCATATTACACTCTGCGTGTGTGTCTACACACCTGTATACGAATCTAGGTTTTCAGAAATCCTTTTCTAAGTTAGGACCATCAATATAATAAGCTGTAGAAAATGGCCGATATTTCACCACCTTTTGAACTGGGTCTAACCGCTTAAGCACACACAAGCATCACTCGACGACTGGAGCAACTCAATATACACATAACCTTGCCACAGTCGTCGCCGCGTTTATTTTACAGTCTGGGCTCTAACTCCATTGGTCATAGTATACACCTTTGCATTAAAAGCAGACAGTGTGGTCATTCGGGGAATTCTACCAACCGCCATTTTGTTTCGACCATATTACAACTGACAGGAGAATATATAACCGTCACTAAATCTTATTAACGCCTTTCAAAACAAAAATTAAATAATATTATACCTAGAAGAAACTGCTGCAACTTTTTAAACTATTAAAAGTTTATCGTATTTACTTGTGTATAAGTTAAAAGAAATATATAAAATTGAACACATTTTCTCACCTTCCTACAATCTAACTATTACTAAACCCGACACCCGACTTAACTTGACATAGGCAGCCCAATATTACACACAAACTATATTTTTACTATTTTAATCTTTAACGCTTATTCCTGAACAATCCCTTAACATTAAAATAAACTTCGGAGAATTTGAATGTTGTTCTACGCGGCAAAAATATCAGAATTCTAAATATTTCGATCAATGACCAAGTAAAGCATCGTCCCCTTGGTTGCGGTCAAATCAATTTTAAAAACGTAAACTTGGTATTCGTCCGTTTATGCTGACTTGCTGCTGAACCTTAAACTGAAAAGAGCGATATTTTTACAGTTCAGCACAGGGCGCGACGGATTTTCGTAGACGATTTTTTAAACAGGCGGCAAACTCGAAGAGGGCTCTTTCTACTTTCTGTAATCGCTTGTTTTTTTTCTCTCAAGTTCAAGGTTCCAGACAAAGCACACTCATACCCATGAGACGCAAGCGATACGCTCGCGTGGACTTGAACACACAAGCGCGGAATATGTCAACGCGATGGGTTAACGAAGCACTACGCTTTAGTGACACCGCGCGGAGAAGATAAAACCATACTTCATTTTCCTTTTATCGATTTACGAATTTTAGACTCAAATACTAATCTTACAAAACTTGTATTGTCGATCTTACTTAAAATCTTCAAATACAGTTCCGTAGAACAAAGTAAAGCTTACGACAGTCAAATAACAAACTATTATGAGATTGTGATGTATGGGGGTTCAAAAACGCCTGTCTAATTCTATATTCAGTTGTTCCAACTTGAATTTGGGAGTGTTGAATAGTAAAACAAGCCAGCTTGACAAATTACAGATGCCAAATTTAAAATTCACCGTGTATTTAACATTGCACACATTATCACATAACGACATTATATGTTTCAAACATTTGTAGTATGTTGGGCGACCAACCATCTTGGCGTACCTCTACAAGCAATAAAAACACACAAGATACAAACTGATACAATGCAATGGCGAATACACAAGTAATTGGCCCATTACGTGCTATCCGAAATAGTAAATTAAAAGCCTTTAGAGTAGTACGATCGTTTGGCCGAATGGTTAACGCGACTAATACATATACCGACTCTACGAAAAAAAGGGTTTTCACGAACCCATCTCGGGTTCAAAACTTGGCTCGGTACAAAAAATTAAAAAAAGCAAAAACATTTAGAGTACGATCGTTTGGTTAACGTGACTGTTACACATAACGTCGCCCTTATAACAACGGTTCTAGTGATCAGCCGATCACGGGTTCGTAAATTGGCTCGGTAAAAACACAACATTTCTGGATTACGATATCGTGTGGCCGAGAGCTTAATGCGGCCAATACACATAATGTTTTATATATAAAACTAAGAAAGCATAAGATAATCATCTTCAAAAAGCCGAAATATTTTTCTACATTATTCTTATTTTTAAATAGATTACATTCGTCAATTTGAAGCAAATTTCAACATGTACAGTATGAATTTTAATAAGAAGTTGTCTAATTTATAAAAAAATCAAACACAAATGTACGAATTTAAAACAACTGCAACATGCAACCAGATAATTGTTACCCTGAATCGGATGTAACTCCTTACAACTAATCCGCCGGCTTGTTAAATAAAAGTAACAATATAGTGACGGTGGTACCTCTAATTACTACAGGGTCGCTTGGAGGGTTACAGTTAGAGTTGGAGTTAGGGTTATTGCTTGATCCAAGCACTCCAAGTGATCTAAGCGATTCTGTAGTAATTAGAGGCACCCTAGTGATGGAAATTTTGTTATGTGTGGGATTTGAACCAACGACCTCAGAACATATGCACGCAACGCCTTTCTATTGTTTGGTAAATGTTAGTATAAAGTGTTGTTTTGAAATAATATCGTGGTAGTGACTTCCCGAATAAGCAAACCCTATTACAAGGAATCTTGGCATATCATATATACTGCAGAAATATACAGACCCGATAAATCGTATCCTAGAAGCATAAACAATAGGAGGGACTTACTCACAAAACTATGGAACCATTTTACTAACTCTAACTCCATCTTTAAAACTAATTGGCCTACTAACAATCTAACCTTTATTTTAGTCTGCAGTTTCCCTCCTCCCCCTTTCCCCTACTTTTACTTTCCTCTCATGGGGCCTTAAGCACGGAAACACAACATATACTGTAGGTACCAACACCTACCCAGACCAACGATTTTAACAGAGGTTGTAATACAACTCGATGCTCAAATGGCCAAATGTCGCATAATTAACGCAGTTTGATTGCGAAGTCAATCTGCGTACGAGTAGTGTTCTGACATACGTCTTCTATCAAGAGGGAAAAACTAATGGCAGGGCCACGTAAAAGGTGGGAAACTGATAAATAAATTAAAGACTATAGAGTTAGGGTTAGGCTAGTGGTAGGACTGAGGTAAGAGTTGGGGTTAGTTTTAGGGCTGAAGCTGGAGTTAGGGTTAGTTCTAAGGTTTCTATTATAGTTAAGTGCACGGTTAGAATTAATTTTCTTACTTTTAGAGAGCAGTTTTCATCCTTGCTCCTTTTCTCCTATTAGTGTTGCGCTACTTATGTTAGAACTAAGGCTGATATACAACGAAGTATCTTATAGTAGACCCGGCTACTCCAGTAGGCGCTCGCATAAAAAGTAACATCTTGTTTTATCCGATCGAGCGACACCTTACAGTGATTGTTTTTGTCGCACTGGGAAAGCCATAGTAGTTTCAAAGCGGCATCCGTCAGTTTACCGCGCAGGTTGCCGGATCCACCAAGTTTATAGCGCTTGTTTTTCAATGTTAACATCCAGGGACACAGCCGCACAGAAAGTCGTGCGCGTGAAGGTTTAACCCAGTACCTCCACAGCCACCACCTCATTATCTGCTGTGTAACAGACATGGCAAGGTTAAACCACAATCAACAAAATAACCGTTAAATCAAACCAGGAATTAAATAATTTACATGTACCATAATAATCCATATTTCAGGACTTGGGTCGCATTAAGATCTCCACTAAGTTAAGGCCGGTTTAACGTCACCTTACCACAATAGCTTAACCATACTACTCAAGCCAGTAATCTGACCAAAATGATCTATAGCCTACATTTGATTAATTTCCCACCCACAAAAATATTAATAACACACCAAAAATAAGCTATTACACATTTGGCAGCTCGGCGGGTGTCACCAGGTTTAAACCGATCGCATGTTAAGAGAAATTCTCCCAAAGCCAAGATATAAACGGTATTCAACAAGTAGACCTACTCTAACAATATGTATGCGCTTATTAAAACCACATATGCTGATACAGGCAAATCTTGTTTTGTCAATTTTATTGGACCAAAACAATAATTAAAAAAAAAACTATACAAACTAATAAATATCTGGGCTGACACTGATATACAGCAAAAAGGTTGTTAAGTCGAAACCAGTCATCAAAGATTAGATTAAACTAAGAAAGTATATATAGCACGCTGTAATCGCTTCAGTAACACGAAGGCTGACATTGCGTAATCCGATATATTTGATAACGCCGTCTGCGTGTTTTTTATTTATTTTTTACCGGGCCAATTTCGAAATCATAATTGTCACGATCCTAAGACCGTTTTTTAAATATAATTTCGGTTTCTGTATCGGACATATACCGACTCTTATACATAAAAAACGGTTCTGGTGACGAGCCCATTATGGTTTCGAAAGTAAGCTCGGTAAAAAAAGAAACAAAAAAAAAACAGATTTTCCCTGATGCCATGTCCAAAGACACAAGGAAGTTACTGATGTACCTCAGAGCATCAATCCTGGTTAATAAATTTAACGCTACCAGCAGGTTTAGTGATAATTGCTTTCCTGTTGTTAAGACGTAATTAACCGCTAATAAGAGGATGCGTGAACACTTCACGTTTTGCCACACGGCAATAAAACATCTCAAGAACACTCTGGGGCAGAAACTGAAACTGTATTATAAATACAAGTGTATTATATGTATTTGCATAAAAAATGTGATTGCTTTAAAAGTAAATATATATAACTTTAAAGCCAAAATGAGTAATTTTGAAAACCACTTGTCAGCAAAGCTATCCGGTTATGTTTCGACCTGTTAGTCTGGTGGTTTAGGGCGACGCCTTTCAGCCGAAGTGTGCATCGCCTTCCGAAGGGTTGCATGTGCGAAACTGTTCGCAAGCTATTCGGCGTGTCCTTGGGCAAGGCACTTAACGGACATTGCCTGAACCCAGCGGATTAATGGGTTCTACCAAATTAAAGGAATGTTTGTATCATACACAACACACTTAAATGGCTTCGGTAACCCGACGATGGGCGCGAGGTGATCTGACGATTGCCCGTGTGTTAACCCCCTTGGTTTTCCCATTCACGGGAATAAACATGAATATCCTACCCCTATTATTCGGCTTGAATGTATTTATGTTTTTATGCGAAATGTTGAGGTTAAGAAAACCTTTAATATCAAGGCCTATCTTTGACCCCTTATTTTTTTACTGGCCCAGTCAGCGGACCTTTTAATTTCCAATAAGCTGACATTTTTTTCGGTGGTTCAGTTCACATGATTTGAAGTATATCAGTCAGTGAGTCGCGCTAAACGATCCAGTGCACACCCGGTGAATTTAAGTAAATCAAAACGACTCCGTTGCCGAACGGTTAGCGCGACCGATGCATATACTAAATTGTAAACAAAAACGGTTCAAATGACAAGCTTAACATTGGTTCGAAACTTTGATCGTTAAAAAAAAATAAATCAAAACGACTCTGTCCCGGAATGGTTAATGCAACCGATACATAAAACGAATTCTATTCAAAAACGGTTGTGGTAATGAACCGAACATGGTTTGGAAACCTAGAAAAAAAATTTACTAGAAAATTACTAGCAACAGCTCCCAAACACGCGTGGAAATTGGAGTAAAACTAAAATAGTCTCCTTTGGAAGTGGTGCCTTATCGTAATATTATTTCATAGCTCGAACCTGATTAAGGGTAGTTGTGGAATGGAGTCGACAGTTTTCACACATCCGTGCTATATATATGCGAATAAGCATAATAAAGCATAACGTTATAGTTTAAACTTTTCCAAGGGAAGTATCACCGAAGTATGAAATTCCCATAAAAATGTATGAATTTTAAAAGCGATATAGTTAGAATTTGTCCGCCATACGGGTTATAGTACCAAACATCGTACACGTAATGCAATATGTTTAAAACACTTTTCAGGGAATACCAAACGAAGTCTGGAAATACCTGCCCTTTGCCACACCAAAAAGTGATTGCAAACGTCTATGTTATATTTTTAATTTTAAAGAAGCGTAGTTTACAAAACCTGATGTAAAAACGAAGCTTTACAGAAAATAAATTTAACAATAGTGTAAAAAACCATTAACCATTGGAAAAGATTAAATTGTTCAGAAATCTACACCCAATTTGAGTTTTTGTTCTTTTTGTCTCCAACTGCCAACAGATTAAAAATGCACTAAAATATATTCATTCCAGATAAAAAAAATGTAAGAAAATGTCTCACTTCCAGAATAAAAATGTAAGAAAATGTATCATTTTTAGATAAAAAATGTAAGAAAATGGCTCACCTGTGGCAACGTGTTGAGGAAAACTTGAGAAACCAATATGTCGTCGTTGACTTGTTGCTGGCGGCACTACAGGCTGAGCTCTTACGTTCATAATCATAGTGGAGCAATTATCCTTCACACTTAATTATAATGCCAGGTGAATAAGAATGCGATGTTAGTTGAAGTTTCCGTTTAATTCACTACACTCAAAGATGGAAATTTTGAGGTAAAAATGATTTAAAATGTTAGTGAAATATGCACCGTCAATATGCGTCTTTGCTAACTTATAAGACGTCAATGATTAAAACATAGTTAAAATATTAATTAATATTATTGAAAGATTATCCGTAAACCTGTACTACAATGCTCGCCCATAGACGGTCTATCTATTTACACTTTCCATTTCTATAGTTGAACTTCAGCCTTGCTGGCGCGCTTACCAAGAAATATTGGCCCTAGTTCGTAAAGCAAACCACAAAATTAGAAGTTTTTCTCAGATGCTAAATACTCTGCTAACGATAATCGCAAAAATCCTATTTAGACCAACTGAGGCAGATACGTCGCTTGGGAAGAATTGTCACTCCTCGAATTAAGAATTCGTTAACAAACATGCCGCATTCGACTTCGCGTTTATGGCGTTGCGAAAACATCTTGAATTACGGTTACGGGTGAAAGTCAGGGTTTCCTCGCTTACACTGACAAAGTCTGAAAATTTGAATTTTTACGAAGCCACCGACTGCAAGAATAAGGCTAATTTGCAGTAGTCCCATCTTAACCTGCATGCGTTAAAATATTGTTTTTCTAGGTTTCGCCTGTCAGAGGGCTCCATTTTTAAGTCGATTAAAATTGAAAACTACACCTGAGCACGTAATTGACTCAATGTCATACACGTTCGACCCTTGACACTGGCGTATTTGAAGCTATTTCCCTATCGATGCACTGTCGGCCTGCTCGCGGCTGAACTCTTCTGAAGCGCTTGGATTCTCGAAAATGGAAAAATATGGCGGCGGCGACTTCTTCCCGCTCGCTCTCTCCCCATTTCTCACACGGTCGAACCGGCGGTTTTCGCGTGGGTCGTTCATGTCAGTATTTATCCAAACGCGGGGCATTTAAACAGATAAAGCTGGTTTAATATAAACCACTTCTAAACCGACATTACCAATCTAAAAACGCAATGCGACGTATTTTTAACGTTCGTTTTGTAGCGGTATATCCGTAAAAACGATCCGGAATTTTCGTATTGAAGCGCTTGTGCAAAACGGAACAAGTCCCAAAATAGACGATTTAACTTCTTAGTAAGCGAAATCCTATTTCACCCAAATGACGTAAGCTAGTACTTAGAGCCATGACAACCAGACAATGTCGTGCCTCAGTGAAAAAAATATGAGTCATTTTTCTGACCTACAAACTTTCATATTTCAGTATCACTTTCGATTCAAAAATATATTTCAAGTGTCAAGCAAGTCCAAGCGCCTTATTCCGAGAATAGAAAATATTGATAATTATAGATGTGGATTTCAACAAGGCTCGAATAAATTTAAACCAGCGAACGCTTTTGAAAAGACCGCAATCGAAATTTCAAAGTCAATAAGCCCCCAATTGTTTAGAAATCGTCAGAATGAAACAATAGCTGAGCGCGCTGTTCAATTGGGAACCGGAATGTTCCCGACAGGCGATACATCGGCCATTTATGTACAATTGGACTGCAATCCAGCATTGGGGCTTTTGTGATTGCGCTCTACTCGCGTGTAGCGCCGTTTCCCGACTTTCAAATATAAAACCCGATAGCTTGTCCTGCTGTACATGTGTCTGTTTCCCTTCGAAGTCGAGTGCGACACAGGTTTAAGCAACACTTAGCAGCCACAGACCGCCCAGAGCCTGTCTGCTGCGATATTTATTTAAATTCCCTCCAACAAAACCGACCCGATAACCATTTTAATTTATACGTCCATCAATTTATTAAGGCGAATACAATGTAAATAATGGTTCTATGCCGTTTAGCGGTTTTGCGGTCCGACACCCGACACCTCTCGAATTTAATTGTGCTCCAATCGAGAACTGAACCTTAATTTAAAAACAAAACGCAGACGAAACGTTTAGAATATTATTTAAATTCGGCCGTCGCACCATGTCATGCAATCTGCAGCAGGACGTTTGCAAAACGAACTGCGGTTTTCGTAACAAGGTTGTTACTGCATCAACCGCCTCGATCAGTAACTTGATATTCAAACGTTAATGGAAAACACTTCCATACGATTAGAATGGAAATTTCTTGATCGAAATAACCATTACATCAGAGAATGACATGCACGACTAATCCGATTTGGATCGCGATAAACGGTATTTGGGCAATTAATTAAAATGAACGACATTACGCCAATGTAATGTGGAAACTGAGGCATTTGATGCATAAATGGAAAGAATCTATTTTAACGACTGCTTTGAAAATAGAAAATCGGATCAAAATTGATACGGGCAAAACTAAATTGAGGGAAAGAAAAAAGGGGGGATTACACACTAAAATAAAGATTATCTTGTAAGGGTTGTTACTTCTGGGGTTAAAATTAGTTTTTAAAGTAGGATTAGAATTAGTCTCCATAGTTTTAGGTAGCATTTTCCCTCTTTCCCCCTTTCCCTCTTTTTAGTGTTGCCCCAGTACGACAGACTTGCCTTCAAAACTACTTTTGGGTGGTTCGGCAAACTTTGAAAAGTTCACTTCGAAGCATCCAGTATGGCCCGGACCTCGCTGCGACCTATATTCAGAGTTCAGACGTCATGGCTCATCCGCTCGCTTTTCCCAGCTTTCCACTCGGAAGGAAACAACGTTTTGAGGCTGATCGCGCTGTACACATGACTGATAACAAGCATATCTTGGCACGTACTGTGATAACCAATACAATAACTCAAAAATGCAAGGACGGCCGAACCAACCCGGAGAAAAATAATCGTTGAACTTACAACGACCTCGCGATTGCCTAATCAAACGTCAGTACACGTCACTTTGAGTAAAATTTAATAATTTCGATTCGCTTATCAATCTGAACGATCTTTGGTAGTGCAACCTGAATCAGAGAGATTGTACGCAACATTGCAATGCCCAAGAGTGTTTATTTGAAGTGTTTACGAAAGTTACTACAAACGAAAATTGCGTGTGGTGTCAAAACAGCAGTCAGTTTTTTTCAGCGGGACGGACAAACGACGATGCTCCGTATTACAGATCTCTCACATTAAACCTACACTTTTTAATGGCTATATACAAGAATATAATACCACGTAAGGTTGGGTGGCAATTTCACAAGATTCGGCGAACGAATCACACCGGCCAAGACTACGTATTACACACTTAAGAGCTAAAGCGTGCATTTAATCGCTACTCCTTTCCGCCTATTTAATCACAGGTAGCCGAGCAGCTGAAAGCCAACGATTTATACCGAAACACGCAATTAATTCTCGCCTCGAAAGCAAGCGACTGATTTGAACGTAAAATCTCCGAGACACTGTAATTAAACCAATCCAATACGGACCCGTCTGCCACTAGTCAAATAGAAACTTGCAATTGTGGGTCTTGATTATATATTCTTGGTTCTGTAAAAAGCCCCTACCTAGACCATTCCTTACCCTACTCATTGACAAGGCGCCGTATATTACAGTTAAGCGGTATCATTAATACGTATGCGTCTACTGTTTTATTTTTTCTTGTTTGTTTAAGCATTATTTTTAGCCCTTGACTATATTATAGGCCTACTTGGAACCTTTGCATATACTTTACTTTTGCGCATCTAAGAACATCGTGCTTTTACATCAATTCATAAAAGTAGGAAGCGTTAATCGACATATTTAACCGGCGACAATTCCATGTTACTGCAAATTCACTTCAATAAGACATGGCATAAATCCATGGTTGACCTTTGTACAGAAAAGACCAATGGAAAGAATGAAACAAGGCAAATTAATAGTTAGTCGGACACCCATAGTTAACCGCATAAATGAAAGTTAATATTAATACATCGTATACGCACAGTCAGGTTGCTGAAAACCAACATTCGTTAGGTTTGGCGTTCACGTCGAAATTTTCGTATTTACTATTCCTACATTTAATTACAAGGTGTTTTAGTCGTTTGTCGTCTTTTCCGGATTTTTAAATGGAAAATTTTACCTGTTTTCACCGAGGGACGAAAGATTAAACTAAACTAACCCAGAGTTTTCAATTTTGCGCTTAATTTTTGAACGAAATGCCCATATTCACTGTACCAAATTAGATGTGTGCTTTAATGTAACGAAAAGAAAACGCAATGTTTTGCAGCAATGGCGGATCTCGAACCCGAAAACCGTCCGGTCATGATAACAACTGAGGATTATGGTTCAATCAACAGTCGGGCTGCTGTCACGGTCGAGTTTTAATGGAAGTTTTAAATCATTTCTATCACAATCCATGCCCTAACTTACAAGCTGCTTAAGGTACACCGAAGAAAAGTAGAAAATTGGGAAACCCAGATGTCCAACTCGTATTAGAGAGCGATTTAGTGGAACCATTTTAGAAACAATCTTTTTATTTTAAATTGCCTAAGACGTCTTTAAATGGTCGAAATCACGCCGGGAAAGCTGAAAGGTGTTGGCCAACAATAGAATATCATGTTCCGTGTTCCAGGCTAACTCGGAAATAAGTCTTGTCGTGGACAAAGAGAGTTTATGAGTGCAGTTCGGGCGGCGCCAAGCGTACTGTTACAGATGCTTTAATTTCGCCCAAAATTAAACCGCGCTGACACCCATTGTGCACCTTTATCACTGGCGCCGTTTAACTTTTTATGGGTTTAGGATTTAAATAAAGGCCAAGAGATCATGCAATAAATGATAAGGTTGAATTACATTAGGTCGTTGCTTGTCCTCAAATGTACATCAAAAGTGATCGTTACAAAACCGACTGTTCGTTTGTGTGGTTTTTGAGAGGAAATTGAGATGATTTTGTTATGTATTACGTCCTTAATACCTGTAAACACTAACGGTGGTTTCCAATAGTGGTGAAAATAGGATTTTAGTCAAACTAAAAATGGGTATAAACTGGGTCGGGCTGTACAGTCGTGTGGTTAACGCGACAGATAAATATGCCAAATCCCATAAAAAACGTCCTAGTGACCAACCCTTCATGGCTTCGAAACTTAGCTCGGATAAACAAAGCTGAGTAAGCTGTAATGCTGTCTTGAATTTATTTTAAGAAAAAATAAATGTTGCTTAAACCAAAATAGTGAGTTGTGCAGAGTAAGCAATATTAAAGGTTTATACTTACCTTCGTAAATTGCAATAACGTCGTGTGGCCAAATGGTTAACGCGACCGATACATATACCGACCACAAAACAAAAGCGGTCCAAGTAACGAGCCCATCTTGAATTCGAAACGTGCCTCAGTAAAAAATACTATAACGATTTAGTTAAAGAAGGTATCTATTATTACAGAATATTTTACAACCTTTTTTATCAAAACCACGCCACTTACAATCGGGTTGCTTATGAGACCATAAAGTAATACACATGTTTAAAATATTATCTATTATATAATAGATTAGTCTGGTGGTTGAGTGCGACGCCTTTCAGCCGAAGGGTTGTAGGCACGAAACTGGTCGCTAACTAGTCGGTTGTGTCCATGGGCAAGGCACTTAACGCACATTGCCTGGACCAAGCGAATTAATGGGTTCTACTAAGTGGAAGAAACGTGTGAATCATGCACAACGCACTGCAATAGCTCCGGTAACTCGACGGTGGGCGCGTGGTGATCTAACGATTGCCCGTGTGTTAACTAACCCCCTTATTGGTTTTCCCATTCACGGGGATAAACATGAATATCTTATCCTATATAACTTATTAAAGATTCCGTTGCATGGTGTTTGTCGTTGTTACATCTTTAGGCTTTAATTCCGTTACATGAATGACAGTTTAACATTACTTCCGCGGCTTGCCTTTCCACCCGAAAGTTACAGCCTTTTGTATAAACGTGCAGCGAAAATGCTGTTGTTGTTAAATAATGAATAGCTGCGAAATTAAGGTAACATTTTTTTGGGCAGTTGACGTCGTTCTTGTAAGAAAGTTGTGTGTACGCCGTTTGCCAACCAATTGGCCACACAATGTTTAGTTTAGTTTATTTTTTCTTTCCACGATAAAAACACGACACGCGGAACCTTTGATAAGAATTTGGAAAACTGAAAAAACGACAGTCGTTAGAACACATCTTAAAACCAATCAATTATCAAGTTTCTGTAAAATTAGACGTGGCCGCTAAAGCCAACATGTAAACAATGTGAACGATTAAGTCATTTTACAAGGCCAAGTTTTAAACCATTAATGATATTGTCCCTAATACCATGCTATGTTTGACTAACTTTATTCGGTGCTTTAATTCTAAGAGGCCGAATACAGCAACGTTCATAAGAGCCAATAATGAAATCGATCTTACACCTGTCTGGTTTGAGACCGACCTTCAGCCTTTATAACCTTTTAAACTACAGAGAGTATTTTTCTGTTTAAAAATAAATCGTCTGGAATATTTGAAAACAATCGCTGGGATTACCCAGGGGGAAAAACAAAATTTCCCTAAAAAATTCCAGGTCAAACGACTAATGGATAAGCGGTCAGGCCATGAAACCACAATTTAGGTCACATCCGCGGTTTTTCTTCAAATAATTAAATAAAAATTCAGAGAAACGCTCGTTGGGTTTGCATGTACCCGAGATAATCTAAATATTACCAGTATGCGAACTTTACTCTTTTTATTGAAATCAGTTTCAAACCTAAGACCGTTTTACTTGTTATGTAATTCGGGATTGGTCGCGTTAACCATTCAGCCACAAGACACTACAGTGCACCACTTTTAAAGTGCAAACGTTATTTATGAGGTAATCACAAGATTTCTTTTGTGTACGGCCGTGTGGCCAAATGGTTAACGCGACCGATACATATACCGACTACAAAACGGTTTTACCAACGAACCCATCAAACTAAGCCCGGGGAAAAATGATTGCTTTTATAATAAAGTCGCCTTGCGTATTAGCGGGGGAAACTGACGATTGCCCTTGTGATAACTCCCCCACGTTTTTTTCATTTAGTGGAACTAAAATTAAAGAAAAATTTGTCGGTTTAAAATATGCTTTACACAGGCACAGCCGTTCCCAAACCATTTGATTTGTCGATGATCTCGTAACCGAAAAATCAAAGCGTGTATTTTAACATATACGGTACATGGAATCCGCTAAGTTAAGAAAAAAACGCTGCAGTATTTCTACGCATAATACGGGCCCTGACTTAAGGAACGTCCCAATCATACTCAAAACACTGCAATAGCTCCGGTAACGCGACGCTTGGCGCGAGGTGATCTAACGGATGCACGTGTGATAAAGCCCCCGTTGTTTTCCCATTCACGGGGTTAAAACCCAGAACCATTCAGCTGAAGCACGGACACACTAACCCAACAAGCTACTAGTCGGACGATCCGCGATATGCACGCCACAAAAGAACCTACCGAGACGTATGTAGTAACCAACTGGTTCTTTCTACTTAGCACTTCGTCTCTTGGGAATGTTGGAATTCTTTCTCGGACACACAAACTTCCCAACTCCGTTAACCAGCATTCCTTACGTTGTATGGAAATGACTGCTTATTATAAATGGTGTATAACCAATTAAGACCTCTATGAGCGGCAGGATGTGACGAGTGGTACCCTTCCTTAGTCATTATTTTTAAACGAGTGTTTTGCTGAGTAACAATGGGTTTGAGAAGCAGCGGTTTTTGCGAGGTCAGTTTGCATTGGAGAGATGGGGAGAATAATTAGTTGAACGCCTTCTACATATAGAGAAAATGCCGATAGTGACTTGACGGATGCAATGAAAGTCGACGGTGGCAGTAACAAGAGATAGTACACGGCCGTGTGGCCGAATGGTTAACGCGACCGACACATACACCGACTCCTGTACAAACGAACCCATTATGGGTTCGAAACTTGGCTAGGTTAAACAAACAAGAGATAATGATCGTTTACACAAGTGTAACTTGTTCAATGCACAAGTGGTTTCAAAAACGGTTGTGTGGCCGAATGGTTAACGGGAGCGATTCATGTACCAATTTCTATACCAAATCTATTATGGTTTTGAAAAAAAGTCATAAAAAACAATAAGATAGCAGTTTATTTATGGGATCAAAGTTTGTAAAGTTAAACAGTTGCAACATATGACAAAGAAACTCTGAAGGAATCAATTATTCCATTGTGTCCCAACATTTCTCCCAACCCCGAAAACCACGCTTGTTCTTTGAAAATCGAATGATCTTGATCTCAACTTCGGCTTGAAAATCGAGTGTTTGCGAACGACTTTACACCCGGAGTTTTCTCTTTTCCCGAGAAGCGTATTTTGCGGAGACAGAATTCGTCTTGCTTCTCCGCTTTCGCCTTCGGAGCGTTGATTTCTTCGCTCCCGAGCGATTTTGTCTTCCGCAAGGGGGAGACGAGGAGCGACTTTTGAACCACCACCTCGGATTGGTTGGAATCCATTTTACCCACAATTCCGTGGAAGCGGACGTCGACGCTACGTTTTATGATCAAAGGCGGCTTCCAAACTTCAGACTCCGATTCTCGCTCACTTGCAGGAAACTCACTGAAACCGAAAATGAACGAATTAACTTTGTCCGGTTAGTTTGGTGGTTTGGTGTCGGTTGTTTTCTTGGGCAGCGCACTTAACGGACATGGCCTGAACCCAGTGGATTAATATGGGTTCTACCAAATTGAAAGAACGGGTCTATTATATACAACACATTGCAATAGCTCTGGTAACCGGACGGTAGGCGCGAGGTGATCTGACGATTGCCCGTGTCTTAACCCACTTGGTTTTCCCATCCACAGGATAAACATGAATATCCCATCCTAACTAAGTTTGGGTTGGGTAAACTAGATTAACCCATACAACAACAACAGCACGGGAAATCACCATCTACTAATTTTGTGCCAACTTTTTGGGACAAAGAGATTAATAATAAAAGTCTCAGGTGTATACAGCAGATTAGGATATTTACATTTTTTATCGCGCCAAGGTTCGAACCATGATCGCTCGTAAGACTGTTTAGGTAACGAATTAGTATACCCATGGTCGTGTTATCCATTCAGCCACATGACCGTACGGGATATTTAGGTTTTATTTATACATATTGGAAAACGTCAGAAATGTTGGCGCATGGACAATTATCTATTTACATTGCGCCCACTTATCCGTTGGGTTTAGGCAATGTCGGTTTACTGCCTTGTCCAAGGACACAACTGACTAGCTAGCGACCAGTTTCGAACCTGCAACCTTCCGGCTAAAAGACAACTAACTCAGAAAGAAATTTGGAGAAATAAGATGCGAGCAACATTGGAGAAAAGTATCCATCGTATTTACCATACATTGCATAACTCCCATAATCTGTTTCGTGGATAAACACCTATAGTAGATCATTACCTGTGGGAAAGCAGATCGTTCAGCTCTTTTTTGAAAGCAGAATCGCCATTAATATTGTCATCAACGTCTATGGTGTTTCGACTTTCTTTATCACCCTCAACGGCGGGACTTAAAATTTCGGAGTTCAATTCCTGAAAAGAGCTCTCTTGGTGAAGGTTGGTATTTACGTGGACCGTCTCCAATGATTCTACGTGGTGCGCACTAATTTCGAGCTCTGCGCTTAACGTGGTGACGCAATTCTGGTAAATGTCGGTCTCTGCAGGACTGGAGTCGCCCGAGCTGCTGTCAGAATAAACTCCACTTTCGTTTGAGCGCGAAACTGCTTCCGCCTCGTCCTGGTTCAAACTACGGGCGACGACATCTTGCGCGTTGTCGCTTATCAACGAATGTGTATGGTCAGTGTCTCGCCTCTTGTCGTGGAAAAAAGGGGTTTCGGGAACTTGGGGGTCGGGGTCGGTTTGCACCGCGACGGAACAGGTAATGACAGTGATCGAAGGACGAGGGATTCGTCGGATAATTCGCGGCTGATTGTCGATAGCAAAATGCTGTAGTGGCAACTCGTGGGTGTTCACCGGAGCACCTTAAAGAATAGGGTAGTATAGGATGGAATATTCATGTTTATCACTGATAATGAAAAAAACAGGGGGGTTAACACACATACAATCGTCAGATCACCTCGCGCCCATCGTCGGGTTACCGGAGCTACTGCAGTGTTGTGTATGATTCACATGTCCCTTCAATTTGGTAGAACCCATTAATCCACTAGGTTCAAGCAATGTCCGTTAAGTGCTTTGCCCAAGGACACAACCGACTCGCTGGCAACCAGTTCAATCGGTCGAACTATCAAAGTAACTTTGAGAAGTAAACTTTGGGAAAACAAAAATCCGGAAATTGATTTTTTACTTTTTATTATTTTACCGGGCGATGTATCGATCCCTTTTTTGAATTGGCGTTTGTTCATTTCACCATTGGGTCTTAGGACCGTACAGGTATCTATTTACCTATTCTCTATAGCCTGGCCGTTTAGCTTGGTGGGTTAGTGCGTCGTGTATCAAAGAGTTGCGTCGTGTATGTCTAAGTTGCAGATTCGAAAACTGCTAGTCGGCTGTGTCTATGGGCAAGGCATTTAACAGACATTGCCTGAACCTAGTGGAATAATGCGTTCTATCAAATTAAAGGAACGTGTCTATCATACACAACACACTGCAATAGCTCCGGTAACCCGACGTTGGGCGCGAGGTGATCTGACGATTGCCCGTGTGTTAACACCCTTGCTTTTCCCATTCACGGGGACAAAATGTATATTTTATTCTATTTACAACAGAATCAGAAAGAACATTAATTGAATTCTAATTAACGAAACGCTGTGCAGAATATTGACAATTGCTGCTAATTCGCAGGTACAATTCACGGTTGGCCGTTTACTTTGTTCAAAAGAACCCGTTTTCTCACCCCTATGGATAAATATGAACCCCTGTCCCATTTATTTTGTTCAACAATAATAGGAAACAACTATTTTCTTCCACAAAAAAAGCAAAAATACAAACCGAGCTTTATATCGCAGTATTTCATGGTTTCTTCAATATTATCCGATTGATAGAAATTGAACTGGTTATTTTGCTTGGTTACGTCACTTTTAAAATCTTTTTGGCCTGGAAAACATTTAACCTGATATTAAAACTCAACTGATTAGTTTGGTGGGTTGGTGCCACGCCTTTCAGGCGAAAGGTTGCAGAATCGAAACTGGTTGCTAGCTAGTCGGTTGTGTCCTTGGGCAAAGCACTTAATGGTCATTGCCTGAGCACAGCAGATTAATGGGTTCTACTAAATTAAAGGAACGTATAAATTATACACAACACACTGCAATAGCTCTGGTAACTCGACAGTAGGCGCGAGGTAATCTGACGATTGTCCGTGTGTTAACCCCCTTGGTTTTCCCATTCACGGGGATAAACATGAATATCCTATCTTGTCAGAAAAATTGCAAGAAAACTTTCTTACTGTAGCTCTGAGACAGAGAAGTTTTAATGGAGGCAAGCGACTGCGAGCGAGAAGCTAGTTGTGACGTGCATCTGCTCATATTGGTGACCCCCGACGCTTGTCCGCTTGATGACCTGAATTAACTCTGATGGTTATTCAAACGATATTTGTAGCTAAGGTTAAGATTAGTGTTTAAGACAGGGTCAGAATTAGTTTCCATAGTTTTAGTGAGTAGTTTCCCTATTTTGCTCCTTTTAGTTTTACCCATGAATGTTGACCTATGTGTTAGTTTGGTGGTTTAGTGCAACCCCTTTCAACCTAAAGGTTATTGGTTCGAAACTGGTCGATAGCTAGTCGATTGGTTCCTTAGGAAAAAAAAATCCAAAGCTTATTTAATAATGAATAATAATTAATGAATTTAGCTACAATAATCCAAATACCGTGTTAAACGCTTCGATCCGGAGTTCTTTGCTTGCTTTTGGCACTTCAATAACTTTAACCAGTGGTTGGAAATATCCTTTTTAAGGAGACAGTGAAATACGAACACCCAAAAGCCTGAAGAATAGTTAATTATAGATTGTTTTTGCCAAAATAAGATATTGTCGTCTAAACATAAGTGTAGCTGACTCTGCGACTCTGTGTTTTTGGGTAAGGCACTTGACGAAAATTGCCTGAACCCAGCGGATTAATGGGTTCTACCAAATTCAAGTGTCGTGTAATTAATACACAACACACTGCAATAGCTCCGGTAACCCGACGATGGGCGTGAGGTGATCTGACGATTGTCTGTGTGTTAACCCCCTTGGTTTTTCTATTTATGGGAATAAACACGAATATCCTATCCTATCCACATGAAAACTAATTCTGACCCTGTCTTAAACACTAATCTTAAACCCAGCTAACATTAACCCTAATGCCACATTCTTCATTTTAGTGTGTAGTTTCCTTTCTTCACGCCTTCCTTCTATTTAAATATTCCCACACATGTTGTACAACGTCGGTACACTTCCTAGTTTCAGGACAACACTAAAGTGATAGTAGGGAAACAGCGCACTAAATCCATGGAAACTTATTTTAACCCTGCCCTAAACACCAAGCTTCTACTTCAACTCAATCCATAATAATAATAATCATCCTAACACACTTTTCTTCATTTTAGCGTGAACTTTCCCTTATCCTACATTTTACTTCACTCTTTTCCTTATTTTATTTTGCGTTCCACACATCTTCTTAACTACTGTAGTTTTGCCGTTTTATCCTGTCTCCTTATCTTGAAATAATTGTTCTATTCTTCTTTATTGTAACGAAGGAGAAAAAAAATAAACTAAACCTTTAAAACGTTAGTATATTATCCGAGTTTTACTCATTTGTTACCCAACTACCTTGCGTACTGTTGAAGATGACGAAGAGATACGACAAAGGGAGCGAGGCGTCTCCAATTGAAATGAACGCGAGGCCCCAAGTAATGCCAAGCAGCGCCATCAATCCTGAGAATAAATTTAAAAATATAAATTACGGCTGTGTGACTAATTGGTTAACACAAGTGATTTCAATATAAAAAATGGACTTAATGACGAGCCCATGGTGGGTTCAAAAGCTATAAAATAATGTAAACTTTAAATTAGTTTAGTTAGTTTTCGCTTTCTCATTACATTAAAAAAGAATGGCATAATTATTTCAAGTCATGGAGACAGGATAAAACGGAAAACTACAGTGGTTATAACACGTTTGTGAATAGACATAACAAAGAAAAAATAATAGGCTGTTCAACCTTACATTACCAAATTGAAAAGAAATTGCAACAGAAAACTTTAAATCAAAATTAATAAAATTAAAACTTTGAATAAAAATGTTTAAGCACGACCCAGTACAAAGGGGGAGCAGACTTTATAAGATTAAATGGTCACAGCACTTTTAGGCTGTTATATCGTGTGTATTTGCCATCGTGTTTTCACTTAAGTAGTTTTGCCTATTTTTTCATCTTCTTATTTTAAATAACTATGCCGTCCTTGTTTAATGTATTGAAGAAACGAATAAAAGAACTAAGCAATTACAGGTATTTAAGCACAAATTATTGGAGCTAATAAATGCTGAAAAGCGATTTGGGTTGTTTGGAAAAGAACAATTTTTCCATTGTTGCTCCATTAAGAAGATACAATCATTATACATTATTGAAGCACTTAGCAGACACTGCCTGAACCTTGTGGATTAATAAATCCTACCACAACTAAGGAAACACCTAAATCATACACAACACACTGCAATAGCTGTGGTACTGAACAAGCCATAATACGAGTCCGACAGATTACTGTGGTGGTTACATACGTCGCCTTTCAGCCGAAGGGGAATTGCAAGTTCAAAACTGGTCGCTAGCTATTCAGTTGAGTCCTAGCGCAAGGCACTTAATGGACATTGCCTGTACCCAGCGGATTAATGGGTTCTAATAAATTAAAGGATTGTGTGAATCATACACAACACACTGCAATAGCTCCGGTAACCCGACGGTGGGCGCGAGGTGATCTGACGATTGCCCGAGTGTGTTATAACCCCCTTGGTTTCCCATTCACAGGGATAAACATGAATATCCTACGAAAACACACCTATTGCGCCGCGAAGCTTGCGGCCGTGTTCTTGCTTAGCGGATTTCTTTCGAAACCTCCTGGAATCTCTGTGTTTGAGTTTACGCGATCCCAACCCCAGCAATTGGGCGAGAACCAGACAGAATATGATGCAGTTAAAAGTAAAGATGATCGCGAATGGAGCCACCAGGCAACCATAGAATACCTGGTTCTGAATCCAGCATCTAGGGGGGGGGGAAAATAAATGACGAATGGGGATAGGATATTCATATTGGTCCTGTGTAAAGCATTAGGCGTTAACATACAGATCATCAGTTTTCCATCTGAATATAAGGGATGAAAAATAGTGTAAAATTGGTATAAACATTTTTTTTCATTTTATTTATATTATTTTTTTTGTGGGTTTAGCGGTCACATTTAATTATACCGAAATTTGATAATTCATTGGATTTTAGACTTGTTCTAACGACTGTCGTTTTGCCGTTTTGCCGTTTTCCAAATTTATATCAAAGGTCCTACATCGTGTCTTCATCATGAAAACAAAACAAAAACACTAAACTAAAATGAGGATAGGACATTGATATTGGTCCCATGAAAAGCAATAGGCATTATCATACAGGTCACCAGATTACCTAGTGATAACCAGGTAATCTAACCGACTAGGTAACGAACAGTTTCGAACAATATTAGATTTAGTTTTTAGTTTATTCATTTTTTGTCCCAGTATTAAATAATGGCAAACAAATCAAATCACGACACAGAAACAGGAAAAGACGGCAAAACGAACAGTCAATATAACACGTCATTTAAAAAAGGATATAATTTAATAAATATATCAAACCTAAAATGTATTTACAACCTAACAATAGCATTCGTTTTCACCTGGGTAGGATAGAATATTCATGTTTATCCTGGGTTTGGCGGCCGCGTCCGCTATATTTATTTAATTATATCCTTTTTTTAAATGACATGTTTTAACGACTGTTTGTTTTGCCGTATTTTCCTATTTCTGTCTGGTGATTTGATTTGTATGCTATTTTTATTACTAGAGCAAGAAATAAAAAATAAAAAAAACTAATACTCAATGTTACTTACATTTTGTAATCATCAATTGGGACATAAACTGGTTGCTTGAAGAAATGAAGCAGAAGAGAGATAAGAACAACTATGAGAGGAATACCTTTTGGATTATAAATTAGTGTTAGAATGGGATTATTATGCAAAGCCCTCAGGGTACGGATGACAATACCAAAAACAAAATTCGAATTAAATAGGGAAGGATTTGGAAATATTTTTAGAGTCCAAAAATTAAGAAATTTAAGACGAGTTTTATCTATTTAAAATTTAATATTTGAAATAAACTAAATTAAAAATAAACTAAAAAAAATAAATTTAAACTAAATTTAATTTCTGGAAACTTGAAATTCAGTGCTTGAATATATCTTATCAACATTAATGTCCTATCTCATAATATCCATTGTTGACTCTGGTAAAAATAGGTATGTTATTTTAAGAACATACCCCAGCCAGCCAGTGATATTTTAAGAATGTATTTCCTGTAGTAAGTGTTGAAAACCCTGATGAGTGCGATGTACATGTTAAGCGCTTCTAGTCCCATCCATGTTAGCGAACTGAGCAGGAAATAATGAAGGAGAACCGACACCACAACACAACTGCTTGGACTGGGAACAAAATTAACATTGAAATCTGGAAATGTGACATTCAGTATTGAAGATAGGGATAGGATATTCATATTTATTCCCTTTTGAAAATATACGTTTAAAATATCCATTGAATATCCAGCAATGATCACATCCAACATTAAATAAACGAAAATGATATTTTTATCAAATAATACTGATAAGGATAGGATTGGATATTCATGTTTATCCCTGTGAATGGGAAAACCAAGGGGGTTAACACACGAGCAATCGTCAAATCACCTCACGCCCATGTTGGAGTTACCGGAGCTATTGCAGTGTGTTTTGTATTATTTACACGTTCCTTTAATTTGGTAGAACCCATTAATCCGCTGGGTTCAGGCAATGTCTGTTAAGTGCCTTGCACAAGGACACAACCGATTAGCTAGTGACCAGTTTCGCACCTGCAACCTTTGCTGAAATTCAACATAGGAAATGTGACATTGTGGCTATCGAGCTATTACAAAGAACCACAGCAGTTCAAATTATTGTATTTAAACCTTATTCATTTTTTAAATAGAATAGAAACATTCAAAATTAGAAATCTAATAAAAAACACATCGGCAAACTAACACATCCTGCTGGTTGGCAATCAAAGTAAAAATAAACGAAAGACAAGGTTAACTAAAAAGCAAGAACGTGCATGTGCGCTCATGAGAAACAACATAGAAAACACAAAAACAGCAATGTTGCTGACAACATTTAGCATTGAAAATACGTTTAAAATATCAATTGAATATCCAGCATTAATCACATCCAACATTAAATGCACGAAAATTCTGTTTTCTTTAAGTAATCCTAATAAACTAGTCGCCATCTAGTCGCCAGGTCGCTAGCTAGTCGGTTGTGTCCTTGGGTAAGGCACTTTACG
The DNA here is from genome assembly GCA_000149265.1 of Ciona savignyi. Taxonomy (NCBI): domain Eukaryota; kingdom Metazoa; phylum Chordata; class Ascidiacea; order Phlebobranchia; family Cionidae; genus Ciona; species Ciona savignyi. The sequence continues at coordinate 125,121 of CH002171.1, read as the reverse complement.
GACATTGCCTGAGCCCAGTGGATTAATGGGTTCTACTATATTGAAGGAACGTGTGAATCATACACTACACACTGCAATAGCTCCGGTAACCCGACGGTGGGCGCGAGGTTATCTGACCATTGCCCGTATGTTGATGTCAATTGTGGTTTCCATCGTCAGACTACCTTGTGATTATGTAATTTTTTTCCAAAAGGCAGTTCAAATAACTCATTCAAAATTCAAAAGTTTGTTTAAAAATTTCATAGAAAATCAAAATTTGGCAAGTTGAAAATTTTGTTTAAAATTTTAAATGCGTTTTTTACCTGTAAAAATAAGCCGGGCTGAGTCCCAGGTAAAAAAGATTGACAGCAATCAGTGAAATGCACAAGCAAATCAGGATCTTAGCAGGAGCATCCCGTCTGATTTTGCTAAAAAAAAATTTTAGGTTTTAAGTTTGTTCATTTTTTGCCCAAATATTAAATAATAGCAATTAAAGCAAATCATGGCACAGGAACAGGAAAATGTCATATATAACTAAAATGATCCTTTGTCCCATTAATCTAGGTGTAGGCCAGGCATGAGCAACATATGCCACGGCCCGTGAAGGGATTTTGACCGGCCCGCATACTGTATCTAACCATACCCTGTAATTAAGATATTGAATACTATTCATGTAATAATCCGGCCCACCAAGGACTTCATTTTCCCACATCTTGCCCGCCTACTAGAGAAGTTGCCCACCCGTGCTGTAGGCGAGTTCCAAGTCGCCCAACTCAGTAGTTAACACCAATTTCGATTTTTCACCTTTTTCGGACAGAAATCAATACACCCATTCACTATGCCATTTAGTCGAATGATCAACAATCATAGTAAACTCCACATTTTAAATTTTTACACCTATATTTATACAACTTACTGTCCAAATCCCTATTACAACATCATTTAGACCAGTGGTTCTCAAACTTTTTAGAGTTGGGACCCACCATTAATTAGCACAATTTATGGCGACCCACTTAACTTTATATATAGTTGTTGTTGGTTTCTAGGTTACGCTATCGTTGCAAAGGAACACACCTCTGGAATCACGTCACGATTCAAGATTGTGTGATGTCACAAATATGATAATTTCCCCTTGATTTTTGTATAGGAAATAGCCAGTATAGTTAATCAGAGCTTTCTATAACTTTTCACGACCCACCAAGATTCCTTTCGCGACCCATCGGTGGGTCGCGTCGCGCGCGACCCATAGTTTGAGAAACGCTGATTTAGACCAAATTAAAAAATTTAAAGCAAAAAAGTCCGCAAAACTTACCCGAAAATAACATAGGAAAGCAGAGTGATGAATAGCCCAGCAATGGACAACCCGCAGCCAACGTAGGTCAACACGCGAAGAATGAACTCGTGCAACGGACTTATAACGCGATTTCCACCATAAACATCCTGTAAAAACGGCATTTTTGTCGAAATCAGGGATGTCCAACCTGCGGCCCACCTGACATTTTTGTGCAGCCCGCTAGTTATTTTCACAAGTAGTATTTTGAACTTTAAATCTTAGCCTAATTAAAATGTTTCAGTCAGCTTTTAGGGGCACAGTAATAGTAGGCTATAAGTATGGGAGCAACATGAATACAGGATTATAAATTAATGATTTTTAATTGTTTCTTTATGTACCAATTTTTCTGGAAATTTAATGGGTTCTGCGGCCCATTGAATTATTTCAAGTAAAAATGCGGCCCACTACAATAATATGTTGGACATGGTCTAAATGATTAAAATGTTGTTTAATTTTGTTAAAATTTTGTTTAATTATAATTAAAATTTTGTTTAATTTTGATTAAAATGTTGTTTAATTTTGATTATAATTTTGTTTAATTATGATTAAAATTTTGTTTAATTTTGATTAAAATTTTGTTTAATTATGATTAAAATTTTGTTTAATTTTGATTAAAATGTTGTTTAATTTTGATTATAATTTTGTTTAATTATGATTAAAATTTTGTTTAATTTTGATTAAAATTTTGTTTAATTATGATTAAAACCTGCTAAAAATGATTGAAATTTGGTTTAAAATAGTTTTTGTTTCAAAATTTGATATTTAAACCAGTTTTTATGGGATGAAAAACATAGAATCTCACCAATAGCACTGCAAAGGTTTAGTAGATGGGAACAGTTGCAGATGGTTTGGTTGCTAGAGATCCAAGTCACATTGCAACCGTCTGATGACCAATATCCATCACCCTTGGACTGGGGGTAGAACATGGGATATTCATGGGAAATCACAACGAATGTTATCACATGAGATATTCATGGGAAATCACAACGAATGTTATCACATGAGATATTCATGGGAAATCACAATGAATGTTATCACATGAGATATTCATGGGAAATCACAATGAATGTTATCACATGGGATATTCATGGGAAAACACAATGAATGTTATCACATGAGATATTCATGGGAAATCACAACGAATGTTATCACATGAGATATTCATGGGAAATCACAATGAATGTTATCACATGAGATATTCATGGGAAATCACAATGAATGTATCACATGAGATATTCATGGGAATCACAACGAATGTTATCACATGAGATATTCATGGGAAATCACAATGAATGTTATCACATGAGATATTCATGGGAAATCACAATGAATGTTATCACATGAGATATTCATGTGAAAACACAATGAATGTTATCACATGAGATATTCATGTGAAAACACAATGAATGTTATTACATGGGATATTCATGGGAAATCACAATGAATGTTATCACATGAGATATTCATGTGAAAACACAATGAATGTTATCACATGAGATATTCATGTGAAATCACAATGAATGTTATCACATGAGATAATCATGGGAAATCACAATGAATGTTATCACATGAGATATTCATGGGAATCACAACGAATGTTATCACATGAGATATTCATGGGAATCACAACGAATGTTATCACATGAGATATTCATGGGAAATCACAATGAATGTTATCACATGAGATATTCATGTGAAAACACAATGAATGTTATCACATGAGATATTCATGTGAAAACACAATGAATGTTATTACATGAGATATTCATGGAAAATCACAATGAATGTTATTACATGAGATATTCATGGGAAATCACAATGAATGTTATCACATAAGATATTCATGGGAAACACAATGAATGTTATCACATGAGATATTCATGGGAAAACACAATGAATGGTATCACATGAGATATTCATGGGAAAACACAATGAATGGTATCACTAGAGCTGGGTGTAATTACGAAATTACGTTCAGTTACGTAATTACGGACGTCGGAATTAT